>PVJH01002477.1:0-166380 GCA_004026705.1 Nesogale talazaci | reverse complement strand
ATTTGGCCCATTTTGGGGACTCAGACCGCCTTGATTCCCTGCTGTGTGTATCCCAAGATGTCCTTTGTCGCTGTCTGTCTCCATGTGGGTGTGGCATGTTGGTCACTTTTCGACACCTTTTCTCTGCCACACTGACTTCCATTGAGTGAGTCAGTCTGGCTCTGGTTATGGCTGGCCGCGTAGCTCTTTGTTCTCATGTCTTCTTCTACTGCCGTCCTCACGGTTGGGTGTTGCATGGTGCTATCTGCACACCCACTTCAGTTTCTCTGGAGACAAGGCCCATACTCTCCCACTGGGTGAGTTAGTGTCCTGTTCCCTCCGTTAACCTTTTACTTTCAAGCCTCCTTTTTCTCTCTCCCCCTTTCGTCTTCCCTTGCTGTGCTGTGTCCAACATGTACATCCCTGGGTTTGGTTCTACCTCCTCCCTTTTCCCTGGGTCTCTGACCAACTGTTATGTTATAGGGGGCTTCCCTTCTATACCTATCATGTTGGTTACACTTACCTCAGTGGACTCATGCTGTACTTCTTTAAGTGTTTGACTCACTTCGCTTAGCATAATTTCCTCCAGTTTTTCCCATGAGAAGACATGTTTCATGTGCTTATCAATACTTTTGAGTGAAGCATAGTGCTCCATTGTGTGTATGTGCCAGAGTTTCGTGATCCACTCGTCAGAACCCTTCCTCTTGACCTCCTGGACACCAGTCTCAGCAGAGCTCCTGTACAGGGTGCTTATCTCAGTGCCATCTTCTCATAGCATTGGTTTTTATCCATCTTAATTCTAGTTCTGGGTTAAGCACTGCACAATGGAGAGTTTGGGGGACAAGCAGCAGCATCAATCTAAGTGAACAATTCTTTTTTTTGGCATCACTGCCCTCTCTTGGTCATGGGAGCTACCCAGTTCTGCTCCTGGAGAGCTGCTGCTGGATTTGAACCACCAAGCCCATGGGCTGCAGTCCTGCACTCAACCACTACGCCACTGGTGCTCAGGCCTAAATGAGCAATTCTTTTTTTTTTTAGCAAAGATTTCATTGGCACATAATCCATATAGCATCAATAGTTATGAGTGTTATGATCATAACCACAGACAATTTTAGAACATTTTCTTCTTTCTTGTTCTTGTTGTTGATAACTCCCTATTCCCCCCAACTTCCTCTGCCATACCACCAAGAAACTATTAGTTGTTATTGTCCCTAACAATGTACTATATTAGATTTTGTATGCAGAAAAACATGCAAAAACAATAAGAGATGAAAGCAAAAACATACCAAAAAAACCTAACAACAATAATAAAATAAAGCAGATGCAACCCTTAATAGAAAAGGAAGTGGAAAATATTAAAAAACGTGGACCAAATATAAAATGGGTAAAAAGAGAAATCAAATGACAAGCTGTTAAATCATCGCATTTTCAACAATTCACTTTGTAATGTCCTCTGCAAGGCTCTTCATAGTCCTCATCCTTGGTCAGAGGGGATTCACCCTTGCATGAATTCCCTCCACCCCACTCTCTCTCCACCCCTCCAGCAGCTCGAATCCAACCACTGGGCTGAAGGGGCTCAACCATGTTGGTTTCTCCACATCCCCAACTCCTCTCTCCACTAGTAAACCTACTCCTAAATGAACAATTCTAATGAAAAAAACAAATAAGTCCAGGATCAGAATTTAGCTCTTCCTGATCAGCAAGAGTTTATGCTTGGAGCTTAAAATAAAAAGGGAAAAATCAGTATGTCATTTAACTATACTTTAAAAACAAGTTAATATTTTAAAGCTAAATATAAAAATTCATAGCTCTTCTAAGATTGCAATGTTTTTATTTATTTTCTAAATCATTGTTTTGGTTTATGTGGAGAAGGACTATCATTTGCGTAAAATTTTAAGCCAAAACTCCAAATTGACTTTCCATCAAGTCATGCCAACTTAAAGAGCCCCCATAGGGCAGATGAGAGCTGCTCTCCTGGATTTCTGAGACTGTAATCTTGACAGGATCAGAAATCCCCTCTTTACTCCTCAGATCAACTGGTGGCATTGAAGTGCTGACCCTGTCAGGTGTAGTGCAAGTTGACACAATGATATCAGGTCTCTCTTCACCTAAACTGGAGATTTTTTTTTTCTTTTGAAGCTCTCTGGAAACTCACATTTTCAAAATATTGCTTATTATTTTCATACAAATTCAGATACTTATGGAGTAAAGAAACTGCTAAATGTTTAAAGCACATCTAGAAAATTTAGTTTTAATAGACAAACACAGAGAAAGCCATAGAAGGCAAGGTAGATGAGAGAAACATTCATAAACATGCATATGGATATAAGAGAAATGTTTATATAGAAGAAGAATGTAACATTGAGAAAGCATCCCAATCCAGTCCAGTCCAAGGTCATAAGTCTGATATTAGTCTGATCCTAGTCTATAAAGTTTCCTTCCAACTCATGAGGCACGTGTAATGACACCAAGGCAATCACAGGCCAGTGGGTGCCAAGTCTTGTGCATCCAGTGGTAGTAGAAGTATCTCAGCTCTTCCAGGGGTCTCCCCAGGGTTCCTCATTTCCAGGGCTCAGGATCCATCAGCTGTATCCATTGGCAGTAGAAGCATCTTGCTGGCAGGAGTCTTTCTGTGGTTTTTCCAGCTTAGAGGTCTTGTTCCATCAGAGTAGGCCTGTTGGGCTTCTCCTCCAGCCCCTCCAGTTCCTAGGACTCAGAGTCTATGCTGCCATCTTGTCTTATCCATTGAACATCTCCCAGGAACTGAGGTGATGGTCTCTCATTTCCACCAGGGATATATTATGAGACTTCCCAGATTTCTCTGGAGAAAGACATGCCACATAGAGGTCTCCTCAATATCTGCAGATTGACAGGCTAGACTCCACCCCTACAATCCCAGTGCAGAAATTGATACAGATCAATGGCTGCCACAGTTGGGTACCACATTGAGAAATCACTATTTTCTTTAACTGGCCAGTTATTACATAAGATTTTTTTTTAATTCCTTAATCACAGCTGTAAGAAAAATGTGCAGCCATTAGCTTTAGTATTACTCATGCATACAAAACTACCAATACATATTGATTCTTTTTTAAATTGTATCTATTTTGGTAGTGGTGTTGAGATGTACACAACAGAACATATACCAATAACAGTTTCTCTATGTAAAATGAGGTTGCATTACTTATATCCTTTGTCCTCTGCAAACATTCACACCCTCCTTTTCAAAGTTGCACCTCTCCAATTGACCAAAATATCAGACAAAATCAACCAAGCACTGTGGCATCAAGTGGAATCCAGGGACCACTGATCCTATAGCACAGAGCAGAACTGCTCCTTTGTATTTCTGAGACTTTATAAATCTTTTTAGGTGGGAACAGCTTCATCTGGAGTTCCTGACATAAACACACTTTAGAGGTTGTTGTTAGTAAACATGTGTCTTCCTGAGTCATCATCTGAGCTGCACCTTTAGGAACTTTGTGAGACTAGCTATAGGCCAACAGGAAATAATGTGTGTTGGGGGGAGTGTTTCCTGGGGGCTCTTAGCAATATCTTGTAAGGCATCTTGCCCAGAAATGTTCCATATGCATGGACAGGTTGGGTATCCCTCTCAAGTGTGACTTTCTTTATTGATAAGGGTCTCTCCAAGTGAAAGAGCTGGAATGATTGACTGCTTGGATCAAGACTCTAGGAGTTCAAGATCCTTCTTTTTTGGATCATCAGCCATATATTACCATCCCATATTTCAGGGTCCCATTTCTTTCCAATTGCTTTCATATCAGACACTGGCCTACAATTCAGTTGGCACTGTAATTCAGCTCTGGTATTATGAGACCCTGAATTTGGTTTTTGGCAATGATAATTGCATTATTAAAGAGAAGACTCTCTTTGTGGCATATAAAGACTGTTAGGTCTCTTATTTGACAATGGAGAAATGCTTCTGAAGTTCTGAGACCATCCATGTTCTTGATCACATTTTCTACTGTAAGAAGGACCAGGGAGCCAGCCCCCCTATATTTCTCCTCCTGACAGAACTATGGGACAATATCAAACCCATGCTCACCCAGAGCCTCTCCTCTCCCCAGCGCTGGTGATATTGTGGATATTAATGTTCCCACTTCACACTATGGATCAACACCAACATCCTCAGTGATAGTGGCAGATTTACCCATGCTTTTAGCAATAGAGACAGCATTCTCAGTACCACTAGGCCTCATCCGGCTGAAAAATCAATTCAAGAAACCCATATTTATGATCTCGTTTCTCTAAACCACCTCCAGTACCAATTGTCTTATGCAGGATCTTTAGAGAACCCAAACCGGACACTTATGAATACATATGTTTATACAGTGAGAAGGAATACAGAGCTAAGTAGTCCACCCATCAGCCCAGATATAGCAGTCCAACTGACTATCAAGTGTCAGTTAATATACGGAAGGTATATCCAACTCACGCTGACTGGTGGCCCCAGATGAAGGACGCAGACAGTCACGTGGCTGGTGGGATGAAGAATCTGTTCACAGGAAGGAAAAGCAGAGTAGGCCCACAGACAACATACATGGCAAGGTGGGATGGCAACAGGAGGATGATACATCAAGGCATAGCAATGACCAGCACATAGCAGCCTAGCTAAGCAGGACCTCATGCAGCCTCAAGGAGTAGCGATGCACACCACAGCGACAGGATCCATTGTGATCCATTGGTTGGCTCAGGCCATAGGGGCAGAACAGCTAAGCCAGCCAGCGATGCACTAATCACCAGGAAGAGAGAGGAAGAAGAAGAGAACAGACTTTAAAAGCCATATATCGGGATGAGCCCCGGTGGCATAGTGGTTGAGTGTGGGACTGCAGCCCACTGGGTTGGCAGTTCAAATCCAGCAGCAGCTCTCCAAGAGCAAGGCTGGACCTCCCACTCCCACCAGAGAGCAGTGATGCCCAAAAAACAAAAGACAAAACAAACAAACAAAAGGAGTCATAACTTTATAGACCTCCAATCAAGCTGTACCTGATTGAGAGGCTAAACTCTGTGCACATGCTTCTATAGGAACCATGTTGTTACACAAAAAACCTTTTGAATGCTTAATTACGTATTACTTATTTTGTATCAGGCTCTTAATCATTATTGTAATATCTCAAAATTTAAAACTCCTTTGTATTTTTAATGGAGATAAGGTTTACTCTGGTAGATGTACAGGCAACACTATAGAGTTTTATTAAAGCCTTCTAGGAGGAAAGAAACCATATAGTACAATGATATATTGGTGTCTGTCAACAAACAATGCCAAAGCTGTTTAAAGATTTTTCTGTGTGTGTGAGGTTCCTGCAGGGTGGAACTTCTGGGAACTCTAATTCAAGTAAACTCTGTTTCTCCTAGAAAATAATGAGTGTCAAGGGTTATAGGGGATGTAATTCCAAAGGTGAGGTGTAGTCGGGTCTCAACCATTGAGGAAATATCTAAGATTTAGTTCAGAGAAGAAGTTCTCAAAAATAATATTAACTTTAAAAAGCAGACACAGATTTTAGAATAACGTAGGTTTTGTTCCCCTCTATTTTGGATATTCATTCAGACAAAAGTCTGTACATGATCTTCTCTCCCTTCAGCATCATTTGTATTTTTGCCTTATACTAACATGATCTTAAACTGACCACCTTTGTGTGATTTGTCTTGCACCGTCTTCTGTAGGGCTTCGCAGCTGTGACACACAGGAGGAATGAACACATCATGATAATAATTGCTGTGAGGAACTGTAGGGAATATAGGGGATGCTAGATTATGGGGAGTGTGGGCGAACTCTGGAATTGAACAGTGAGAGCTGTTGGGGTTGGGGTAGTGGGGCTTTAAGATAGATGTGGTGGTGATTGTACATCTGCCCTTGATGTTACTGAATGACTGAACTGTTCAATTGTATGATATGTAAATTAAGTGTTAATAAAATTCATGGAAAAATGTGTTATTATCACAGCATAAGTTTGAGCCAGAAATAAAATGCTAATCTCCGAGGGATTAGTTTTCCTGAGGTACAAGATATTTATAAAGAAAATGAGATTTTTCACTTGAGGCACACAGCTGTGACACTACACAGCATTGTCTAACACAGGGTTACACTATTAAATCTTGTTTCCAGGATTAACCTGTTTTTCAAAATCATGGGAATATGCAATAGAGAATTTCCATTGGGATAAAATAATCATAAAATCAAAGATTGTCTGTCCCCCTTTCTTACATATGTGCACTGGTTTTTCACTCATTTGGGCAGCCTCTAGGAAATAAACCAATCCACAAGAAAGAGGCAGAAGGAAGAGTATTGGCTCAGTACTATTGCCCAGAAAGTCAGAGTGGAGCTTGTCCATTAATAGCTGCATTCTTGATGAACAGGTTCAGGTGATTCCCAGGCTGAGGTATGTTTTATAGACTCAGCTTGTGTAAAGCCACCTTCTGGAGAGAGTGGCCTATCTGGGTCTCTTGTAGTTCTCTTTGCTTGGGAGGTCTTCATGCATAATCCAGTTACTGGTATAATTTAGGGAGTTCTGTCCTACAGACAGAGATGAGTTGATTTTACTGCCTAAGCAGAAACAGAAAAGGCCTGTAAATTCATCAGACATCCAAACAGAATTGGTACAGAATTGGTACACAAGGGAGCAAAGTAGGAGAAGCCCCAGCAAAACTGTGCACTATCACTGGTACCCACAGCCTGTAGTGTACACTCAGTAAGATTTATTGTATGAGTGAATAACAAAGAACATCATCATTTTAGCTATCTCTTAGTTTCTACTAGAAGGTCAGCTTGAAAATCTGACTTCATCTATCAAAATGATAGCCCAATCACACTTTTCTCAATTTGCTATTGATGATATATATTACTGCTAAATCATTGAGGAAAAAGTACTAAATATCTTGACATGAATGGGTGTGATGAGATGAACAAAATCTTAAGATATATGTGTATGTGTATATATATGTAAGAGTATATACACACACAGATGTGATTGTACAGCCTACAAAATGTCGTTTCCCAAAGAGGAGAGGGGGAAGGGGTTTTATTGCTCAGGTAAACAAAAGTACTCTGGACCTCTATGGTTACCCTAGCAACTGTTACCTCACAGTCTAGGGAGTGCGAGTGAACTAGCATCAAGCAAGAAAACAGGTATATCCTTATTAAGTAATGCAACAGCTTTTTCTGTTACTTTTCATTCTTAGGACAAGTTTTTATAATCTAGTCGACCCCTATTCCTTTGAAGCATCTCTGAGAGACCCAATGGTCAAGGACCTCGGATGACTGAGGCCTGGAGCAAGCCACAGACGGACGGACGGCTGGGCTATTCTTTTGTTCCTCTTTAGGCCATGTTACTTTCATGTCTGGGGACTCTTACAGCCCTGGTCAGCTGTGGTTCCCATGATTCTCTCAGAGAGACAGTTCAGTACATCAATCTTTGCTCTGCTGACAGTTTGCTATGGAAGGGAATGTACTTGCTTTTTCATTTATTTATTTTTTATCTTGCAGGTATTACAAGAGACATGTGTCCTTTTTTTTTTATCATTCCAGCAATAGTACTTAGGGGTGAGGGTTGGCTACCAATTACTCTAGTACAAAGCATGGAGTGGGCCAACATTATTACAAAACAGGATTTTCAACTACACAACACACCTGATTTCCACTCCTCTCTTTTAGCACCGGTAAGAAATCTTAACCCATGTCTTTTCAAAAACATCCTTTGTATCAGTAACAAACGAGAGCGCAATGTCACTTAAAGATTGCAATAGTCCCATTGAAAGAATGTGTTTCTTTTTAAGCAAAAATATACACATATGAAAATATTTTACAAGTTGAAACAGGTACACAAGTGAAGAATTTCTGTTTTCCCTAATTCTTCAATACCTTTCAAAAATTTCTAAAGTTAGTACAAAATTTCTTTTATTGAGTCAACTTTATAATTAAAACCCAGTCAAATATGACTTTATAAAGGTAATGGTAGGATAGTCATTCCGAATCCTTTGATATATTTTGCTAAGTAGCTCAGGTGTCTAAAGGCACACATTCTTTTGGTGAGTTTAGACTCATATGCTACCCTGGTTTCTCTAGAGAGGGAACACAATGAGACTTTTATGCATTTGTATATATGAGAAAGTCATATCAAGAAGTGATGTACATACTTATAGAAGTAGGTAAATCCAGTTTGATTCAAGACTTTGCGGCAGGTGTAAGCTGGAAGCCTCTCCTGACTTGCGCAGCTGCAGGAGCTGATGAAGAGGGAACAGGGAGATGAGCAGGCCCAGCTCAGACTGACGAGTGCAGGGCTGAAGATACAGAGGGAAGCCTTTCTACTGATGGAGGCAGGGCTAAGATTGGCTGCAGGACTCCAAGGTCAGCAGTCTGCGGTCCACTCCTAGGATTGCAGGTGACATAACATGGATCAACACACCAGAGGAGGGACCAGGGAGAGGTGCATAAGCCAGCAATTCAGTTTCTGTTTATGTAGAGGAAGCCACAATACTGAATGCAATCTCCCTCTATTGGGTCAAGCCTGCGACCAGATTAAGGAAGTTTATTCTCCCCATAGCTGCTAGCTTCCTTGTAGTGGGTCTCATCATAAAGCTGACCATACTATGTTAAATCATGTCATGGGACCATGTTATCCTCCCCATTGGAGAGACAACCGAACTATCACTGGGTGCCATTGAAATGTACAAATTACTTTTCTTTGTCTTGACTGCTACTTTTTAAATGTTGCACTCAAAAAGACTGTCTACTAAAATTTTACGTGCCAGGAAATTTCTTACTATTGGAAAATGAGCATATAATGTGGACTATACCTAAACCCACTTGGAGTTTACATTTCTCAGTGACAGCGAAGACGTGGACATCTTTGGTCTTCTTGAGATCAATGAGCAGATGTTGCTCTGATGAGACTGTGTTTCTGAAACAGTTGCCACAGCATGGGAATGTATAAAGGGATTGCCATGAGTAGTCTATTAGCAAGCTTTTCTTGCAACGTGCCCTCACATCTGAATTCTTCCTATGTGTAGGGATATTGCAATCTGAATTCACAGATTCCTTACACATGGGCACTTTAATAATTATCATTGGCTATCTAGCCCAGCATCAAGTTTCCTGAGTCCCACAGATCTCTAACAATTTTATCAGAGCAACAGAAATAATTCCCCATAGTAGGAGCACCATTCCCCTTAAGGGAGTCGAAGCTCTTTGATCAAACAGAAAGAGTAAAGAAACAGGAACTTGAGGAGGGGGGAGTAGAAGTCCAAGAAGCAGCAGAACATGATCCAAATGAAATGCTAAATGTGTGCCGAGAGCAACAAGGGATTTAATTAAATAATATTAGAAATGGAAATCGAAGATAGATTTTTAAGCAGTCTTAGGGAGCAACAATACTATACACTTTCCCAGGTACCTATTCCTTCTTAATAAAGCAGTTTAGTTACCTACAACAAAAGTTATTTAATATTCCTTGATACTAATGGATTGCTTGCCAGAATTGCTCATACAGCTACATTTACAGAGTAATTTTTAAACTGGAAGACAAAAAACACTTTCACAAACATGTCTAAAAAATGTGATGGTTGTGGCTGGAGGATGCAGGTCTCCCTCACTTGGCATATAATCTTCCTGTAACCTAGACAAAGACTGTAGCAGTCTCAGTGTTGCACAACAGTAAGCCAGAAGCCACAGTGCCTCTTAATGCTTAGCTTTGGGAGTCATACTGTTTTACTGTTGTCATATTCAGTTGCTCAGCACAGCATCTCTTTCTTGATGGTGATGGAACAAATGTGCATTCCAAAGAAGCACGAGGGATAAGAGAAATCTTCACAGCAATCTTTGAAAATATATTTACCAGTCTTTATTTCATAGTCAAGACAATACTAATGTCATGTGTAAATACATACAGGTTCTCAAAGCATTTGCTCTTCAAGTTACAGCAGAAGGCTCAAATTCTAATGCAAGGTTATCTTAATATCATTCCTGTCCATAGGAGGTACATATTCTTGGATTGTTTTCTTCAGTCTTCTTCAGTTGCTTCATAGATACAACTCTTTGTGAGTCATAGAGCTGTTAACTACAAAGACAGGTAAACCAACTAAAAAGAACACCTAACATAACATGATGGTCTAAGAAGATGATTGTCACTTGTGTTCATTAAGAGGATGAAGTCCACATTCTCCTAACGTGAATGGAAGCTGATGAACAGGAAGTTGAGTGACACAGGTTAGGGCCACAGGCAGAAATACTAAAATGAAGTGAGGCAGTGTAATATTATAAAAATCATATATATATAATATGTGAAATTGGTTATTAAGAAAGAGAAGATAGTGCCAGATAAATTATAAAAAGTTGTCTAGAGTAGGAAACATGAGGAATTCAGGACAGATGATCCCTTCAGAACTATTTGTGGGTGTGGTGATACAGGGAGAGCGGAGGGAGGGTGGAGTAGAAGCAGGTAACCAATTGCTGGGATCTACATATGATCTTTCTGGAATATGGATAGCGAGGAGTAGGTGAAGGGACACATCGGACTGAGTACCATATGAAAAAATACTAACAATGTGTAAATTATTAAGGGTTTATGGGGGAGGGGTAGGAAGGGGAAATATGGGGAGCTGATACTGGGGACCTAAGTGGAGGGAGGATGTTTTGGGGGGATGATGGCAACAGGTGTACAAATGTGGTATGCATACAATTGACGTATGTGCTGATCGTGATGGGAGTTGTATGGTCCCCCAATGGAATGATTTTTTTAAAGGAGGGGCAAAAGAGGAGCTTTTACCAAGGGCTCAAGTAGAAAATATTCAGAAATGAAAATGACAACATGTGTACAAATATGCTTGATACAAATGATGTATTGAATGTTGTAAGAGCTGTAAGAGCCCCCAATACAATTATTGTGGAAAAATTGTCTGGAACTTTACAAATAGAAAGAACACCATCAATCCCCAGAAATGAAACTTTCAATTAAATAAAAGTTTAATAAATATAAGAAAAAAACACGCCTCATGGATAGAGTCTGTACATGGACCCAGAGGCAGTTGTTCAAACAGAACACTATGTGGTTCAAAATTAGGAAAGGTATGCATCGGTGTTCTATCACTTGCCATACTTATTCAGTCTGTATATTGAGCAAATAGTCTGAGAAACTGGATGATATGAAGAACACTGCATTAGAATTTGAGGCAGGTTTATGAACAACCTGACATGCATGCTTAATACAACCTTGCTTGTTGAAAACCAGGAGGACTTGAAGCACCTGCCGATGAAGACCCAGGATTGCAGTCTCCAGTGTGGATGACAACTCAAGAGAAAAAGGCCAAAATCTGCACCACAGCACCAAAACGTAATATCATAATAAATGGAAAAAAGAATGAAATTGTCAAGGATTTCTTTTTGCTTGTATCCAAAATAGTATACTTTTTAGTGCTGTATGTAAGAGAAAGATGAATTGATTTGCTTCTGAACAGACACAGAGACAAACAAGCTACCACCTCAGAATTCCTGTGGTACAGTTATACTCTGTCCTGAAGAATAGATATGAATCCAAATGGATTCTGTGGCACGGAACTTCATTTTGGGTTTGTATCCTCTTTATAAACATGATTAAATTGTCTTGAAACTCTTTGCTGCTCTCTGAACAAAAGAGCTGGCTATTTGAACTCACTAGGAACTGTAAGGGCAAAAGGGATACAGCAGCCTGCTTTGGTAAGACGGTAGCCTTGGAAACGCTATGAGGAAATTCTCAGTCCTGCAGGGTGGCTATGAATGGGCGCTAACTTGAAAACCTGTCCAAACAACACATCCCTTACTTCCTGCGAAGAGGCTTCCAGTAGCAAGTGGAGAGGGCGGAGAAAGGATGGTACCGTGCTAAAAAATAAATTAGAAAAAGAAATATCAGAGTACAAAAAATTAAAACACCTAATGTTTATCCAGCTAGTTAACCTGTATCATTATAGGGAGATCGATTTTTTTTTCTTCTCGATAGACATACAGTTCAATGCAGGCTGGTTATAATAAGACATTTAAGATGAAGAGGAAAAATAATCAGAAAAACATTTTAATCATGCACTAGTTTCGATATTATTGATTAAAATCATGACATCCTAAGATCAGCTGGTCTTAGAATTCATAGGTGGTCCCTGTGGTCTCCATTAATCTAAAACTGCTTAAACTTACATAATTTGCAACAGATAAACTCTAAATGGTTGTCTGATGATTAAAAATAATGGTTCATTCCAGTGAGTTGTCTAGCTTCATATATGTCCATATCTCTCTAGCTTCATATACAGTGCACCTCTTTGTGCCTAAACTGATCAGGAAGGAGCAGTTATGCTAAAACAGCATCACCATGTCTTAGGATGGGTTTTCTAGAGAGGGAAAAACAGTGATGATTCTCCATATGTGGATAGAAAAATATTGTTATGTCATCGGGGCTCCTCCTCTTGAAGTTGTGGTCATTGCTTTTTTCATTTTCTGGTGAATGAAAACCAGGACCCATGAACCTGGAGAGTCAGTTAGTGGAATAAGGGGAAGGAGGGGAGGGAGGCCCAGTGGTGGTGGAGGGTTGAAGCGATGATGGTATCAAGGGGTCCATTGAGGAAAAAAAAAATGTTGGGAAACTGATGTGGTAGCAAATGTAGAATTCTGCTGGACATGATTGAACCATGGGATGAATATATATATATATATATATACACACACATATACATACATATATATCCACACATATATATCCCAATTAATAAAAATATATTTATAACAAGAAATGCCTTACATGGCTCTAGAAGTAGGTAATTCCAGACCGGTCAAGCACAGCTCTCCCTGACTTCTGTGTCAGTGGACGCTGACAATCAGGAGTAAAGGGATGCAGCAGAGAGGGGTCACAGGCAAGGGCTGCAGACATAAGTGAATCAGAGATCAGTTGAATGAATCCCCTGATGCCTCCCGAGATCGGCAGGCAACACAACAGGAGACTGAGCAGCTAGACAGTTCCAGTAGAAGAGCCTAGGAGAATTGACCTCTGCTCGGCGTGTCTCATATAAAAGTACACGCTCCCAAGGAGATATCGCCCTGCTGGTCCCTGAGTGACAAGTGGGCCTCCACCCTACCTTCACCCAGGAGTTTGTGGTTGATGGCGATTCTAAGTCATAATACAGTCATAAGAACGTTTTATGGAAGTAGTAAGCCTTATCTTTCTCCTGCAGAGCTGCTGGTGGTTTCCAAGTGCCACAATGTGGATAACGCAATGCTCACCACCACACAATGAGGGCTGCTTATGTAGGCAGAGTGATAACTAGCTATAAGCCCTATGTAAACAGGAAGCTACTACAAAGGAGATTTCTCTACCCCTGATCCCATAAAAACAATACATTCAAATGTCTCAGCAGGAATGAGACCAGGCAGTGGCACCAATATAGAGAGATGGAGCAGAAACAGAGGCAGTGATGGTTCTCTGTAGAAGTGAATGGACCTGAGACTCAGCGCTATTCCAATAGAGTCATCTCTTCCTGGCATCAACTTATGAACTACTTTCTTAAGGTAAGATAAGATTCTTGGCAACAGTTCCAAGACTCTTGCACACCAATGTACATTTTACAAGGTAAGGCACGTTGCTGCAGTAAAGAAGCTGATATTTGCCCTATAGACATGTTATGGGTATTCTATCCTTGAAGCATACCATACACTTCTCCAGCATTATCTCCATGTCTTGCCAGAAAAAATGTTTTTCTTGGCAAAGACAAGGACTTAACTATATTACCAACATGGACTAAGGTGTGTATACACATTAAGGGGCGATACACAATGAACAGTTAGCCAATAACAAAGGTCCAGGTGCAGCAGTATAAAAACCTTGATCTCCAAATCCAGTAGGCACCATCAGGTTAATGTGTGGCCCTTCAGCATCCTGTAATGATGCATGCCCTTAATAACTCACTCATTCACTTCACTCAAATCTCTTTCCTTTTCCTAATCTGAATACTTTCTTTCCAGCAAGACAAGAACTGAGAAAGGAAGGATTGAAACCTGTGTCCCCCACTAACAATAGAGCATAAAAGTTCTAGGAAAAATGTCACACAGTATAATTGGGAAATGTCTCAAGGTCTCAAGCCCCTCCTCTTTCTCTTCTTATCTGGGTTGTGAGTAAATATTCAGACAAGGGACAGTCTTTAGAGCAGAGTCAAAGTAAACATTTGAATGCAACAAGTGGGTGTATGAAGGGATTATGTCAAACTAATCTGAGGGCATCATGGAATGAAAACTCAAGTTTGCATTCAGTAATGGATGACTCTCCATCATTGGCTGGAGTTCTAGAATATTTTTTGCTGTTTGCTTTCTTTTCATAACATGTCAGTCCTTTCTAGGTACACACATAAGAGAGTTCATGCTGAGTCTTTGTTGCCAGGCCCTGAAGTCAAGGATCAATTCAACCATGGTGGGGATAGTATTATGATTGGCTTTCTCTCTTTCATTCTCCTTTTCTCTTCTATTGATAAAGAAGAAGTTATTTTCTGTCTTTCACTTTCCTTTCTGCTGGGAAGCTAAGGGAAAGTGTGCCTTTCTCTTTTGAGCTAGAAATTCCTTCCATTGTCATTTTGTTGCTTGCCTGATTCTAATTAGTGAAAGTATGACTGGTGATAGATCAATATATCACAATTATAGGGGGGCCACCTAAGTGGGAATGGGGTCACGATTGGGACTCATGCTTTATTCTAGGGAGGAAAGTCAACAAGAATATTGCAAGCTCTTCTTTCAAGGCAGTTAGGATATGACTCATGATTATGCAACCCTAGTACACACAATTCCATTAAGACATACCCAGGCAAGTCTATAAGGCTAGACTGTGCCTCCTTGGACTGGGCATGGGACCAGGAATAATTCATTTTCTAATATACTCTACATAAGGGAAAGGGTGTGCACATTACTAGGTAATGATAAGAAATAATTTAACAGAGCCTGAATCTATGTGTAGAATCAAAATAGATTTAGGACTAGCATTATGATGTTAGCATTCCAGAAACAGTCCTCAGAATTTAATATTTAATACAGAACACTTCAAAGTATTTCCCGTGTATATAGTTAGCATAATAGACTTCACCAGGGTTGATTAGTGAGTCATGTAAATTGTATGTAAGTCAGTTGTATGTAATTTGGATACTTAGAACTCTAGAAAGGCATGTGTTTCTTGGATTATTTCTCAGGTGCATTTCACATTGATTAGTGGCTTCAGTATATGTCTCAGGGCACTCAGAGATTTCGGTTTATCTCTTAACATGAGAGAATTTCCATTAATTGACAAGTCCTGCAGTTCACTGAAAAATGTATCCCAATTCTGGCATTGTTTGCTATTACATGGAACTTGCCCTGTGTAAGCAGCCTTTTCACTGGGAGTATTAGTTGAAAATATATGAGCAGTAATTGTCGAAATTCTCAGCGATCTAAAAGAGTGGTTAGTTGGTAGAACAAACAATAACTCCAAAGGAGCTAAAAAAAACTTAGCTGTTTTGCAGAAGGAGAGAGTTCTGAGAAGTTACAGATTCCATTTCCCTCCTGGTTTATTGCTTTTAAGAATCTGACTTTCACAAATCAGTTACCCAGGAGGAATTCTGTAGGCATTTTTCATTTTTCTCCCTGCCTCCTCCATTCTTTCTCAGCATGCTCCCCAAAGAGCATTCATTTAGAATAATCCTGGAAATCGTCATAGATTAAGCTGTTAAATGACTCAAACTTTACAGTTAGAAAAATAATGGTTAAGAGGACTTACCATTGTCTTGTATCTCTTAAAGCCTAATTATGTAAATACCAACCAATTGCAATTTTCTTTCGGTGCCTGAATCCTCCCTTTAAACTCTGTGAAAATTTCCTTTTACTGCAATTCTATGATGAATCCTCACAAAGTACTGCCTGATCCTGGATTGTTTTGTTCTTTCAATGAAGGAACAGTCAAAATTGCCTTCCAACACACACAGAGGTAAATAGACACCTAATTCAATAGCCATACTTGCCAAAGAAAGACTTTAAAGTATTTCTTTTAAAAGAGCCATTAGGCAAACGAATAGGCAATAACAATGAAAACAAAATCAACAGCAAAGCATTCACAACCAAGTCTGCATAATCTGATTGCCAGAGAGAGATAGGACTTATGTTTTTAATCAAGTTGTCATAGAGATGGTATATATATATATATCTAAATATTGAAAATATTGATTTTTAACACACATTTGTGTGAGAACTTGATGAAGGATATTGAAAGTGCCATGTGTAAGATAAACTGAGGCACAAGGAGACAGACAAAGATAACTCACAGGACCAAGGGAGAGCAGAAACAGCCATAGCTGTATCCTGTATCCTGTTCAGATACCATGAACTACCAAGAAAACAAACAAATCTGTCTTGGAAGAAGTATAGCCTGAATGTTCCATGTCTTATGGAGTTGGATATGTTGTCCGGAGAGATCAAAGTTGTCCCTGAAGTTGAAATTGGCTCAATGGAAGTGTGTGTGTGTGTTTGTGTGTGTGTGTTTTAACCAAACAAGAGTCATTGCCTTGCAAGAAGGCATGAGTCAAGGTGCAACTTTCTCAAGTCCCACTCTTAATGACATCACCATTCTTATTCACGTTGCACCCTTGTTTGAGTCACACTTTTCATTTTATAAGAGATAACAGAGGGGAAAATGAACTTAGGGAACGGCCTCTATGCCATGAAAAGAAAAGAAACCAGACCAGAGTGCTTTGTTTGGACCTGAGTGTCTCAAAGGAGAAGCTTCTGGACCAAGAGAAAATTGATTCCCAAACACATGGAAATATCTACGATATCAGGAAGCAGGAGCTCTAGATACAGGAACCTCCTTGTAGAAGCAGGCAAGGAACTTTTGAGTTTCCACCCTGAGTTCAAATATACTCATAAATTGTGATAAAACAAATGTCTGGTGGTGAAAACCATCTCTGTGTGGTATTCCTGTTTTCACAGCCCTGGATAATGGTTAGACCTGAGACTGATAGCTCCATGGTCAGTGGTTCAAAATCACCAAAGATGGGACTTTCTACTCCTATGAAGTGTTGCAGTCTCAGGAATATAACAGGGCAGTTCGAACCTGTCCAAGAGATTCGTTCTAAGCTGTCATCTGCTCAAGGGCAGTGAGCTGTTGGGTTTTTTAAAAAGATGATTAAACCTGGCAGAGTCCTGGTGGCATAGTGGTTGAGTGTGGGACTGCGACCCACTGGCTTGGTGGTTCAAATCCAGCAGCAGCTCTCCAGGAGCAAGGCTGGATCTCCCACTTCCACCAGAGGACAGTGATGCCCCTCCCTCAGAAAAGATAATTAAACCTAAATTTAGTCCTAGAAGAATGGGCCAGGGTGCCTAAAAATAAAATTTGAGAGCCCCTTGAAGGGACTATTGGGGAATTATAAAATTGAAATGTAAATCTGGGGAGGGCTTAGTAGGAAGTGAGGCTATCTATAGAGAATGTGCCATCTGAACAAAAACAGAATGCCACTTGTGATGTAACTGCTAAATGTACTCCTGGTGATGTCTTAAAACAGATGCACGTTCCTCAAGGCTCACTGGCCCAACATGATCACTGAAGTAAAATGGGTGCACAAGCAAATGTGGTGAAGAAAACTGATGGTGCCCAGCCATCAGAGGATATATCTGGTGTCTTGAAAACCTGAAGATAAACAATAGACCATTTACATGAGAAGAGACCACAGCTACACTGAAGAAGCACAGTAGCCAGCATGGTCACATGTTGGTGAAAGTGGTGAAAGATCTAGGCAATAGACATCAAATAGGGGAAAAAAAAACAAAACAAAACAAACATATATCACTGTGTGTACACATCCCCAAGGTACCCATTGAGGACATGTAGGAGCATGAGCAAGGGTGGTGAAGAAAGCAGATGGTGCCCAGCTATCAAAAGATATAGCATCTGGGGTCTTAAAGGCTTGAGCATAAACAAGCAGCCATCTAGCTCAGAAGCAACAAAGCCCAGCATAAAAGAAGATCACTTGCTTGTGCAATCATGAGGTGCTGAAACAATCAGGTATCAAAGAACAAAAATCAAAATCAATGGACCAATTGACTCCCAATATCGCTGAAGACAAATGGATACAGAGGCAAACAGAGTAGAAGAAATGATGGTGCCCAGCACCAAATGATTGAACGTCCAAAGTCTCAAAGACTGGAAGATAAATGAGTCACCGTTCAGCACAGAAACAGCAAAGTCAACATGGAAGAAGCACACCAGCATGTGTGATCAAGAGAGGCTGAAGGGAGCAGATATCAAGCACCAAGGAATAAGAATCACATCATTACAAAGGAGGGGGAGTGCAGGGTGGGGACCTAAGGCCCACTGGTGGGTAATTGGTCGCCCCTTTACAGGGGAGCCATGGGAGGAGACAGACCAGTCAAGGTACAGCCGGGCAGTGATGATGCACACAAGTTCCCTCTAGTTCCTGAAGCCTTCCTCCCCCCCACCCAACCATCATGGTCCCAACTCTACCTTACAAATCCAGATGGACTGGAGAAGGTACACTAGTATAGAGAGGAGCTGGAGATATGGGGAAACCAAGATGGATGAGCCCCTTCGGGACAATGGTTAGATTGGAGATGCTGGAAGGGTAGAGAGAAGGTGGGGTAGAGAGACGGAACCAATGGCAAGGATATACACGTAAGCCCCTATTTGAAGGATGGGCATCAGGGGAGTAGGTTGGGGGAGAGGTCGGGCAGTGTAAAATATGACAGAACAATAACAATATATAAAGTATTGAGGGTTGGTGGGGAGGAGAGAGCATGGGAAGAGGGGAAGGGATGGAAAAGCTGATACTGGGGGCTTAAGGGAAAAAGGCAGACAATTGGAGAATGATAATAGAAGTGGACATGTGAGGGTGCTTGACACAGTATGCTTATTTATGTATTGTGAAAAATGATGTATGACTTAAAAAACAGATGCATGAAGATGAAATTGGATATGGAGGAAGAGTTCTTTTTATGCAATGGGAAAGGAACTTATCTGAATTATGTTCAAATATTTGGTAAGAGGTAGAACCTGTAAGTGATAAATTGAATATCTGTATCAGGAGATTTTTAAGAAAGATGGTAAATGGGTTAACTATTTTTCTCAATGCTTCTAGTAAAATGCAAAAGGAAAGACATGGACTTCAAATGAATTGTGCCAAATGAAAATAAAACTTAAAGACTTGGAATTACAAACTAAGTGCCCATACCCAAGCATGCTCACCAAGAATGTCATGACATAATCTTTGTAAAGGAGTAAGACCAAAAGCCTAACCAATTACTACAGCCCAAAGACCATCAGCTCAGGCTGAGAAAGAAACCACTGCCCTTAAGTCTCTTCTGACTCAGAGCAACCCATAAAAGGGTTCTGCATCTATGAATCCAAGGGTGTGAGACGAGGGTCAGAGTGAGAAACTTACATGGGAGCAGACGATATTACCTTTCTCCTGGAGAGCAGCTGATGAGATTAAACGGCTGGTTTTAAAGTTCCACATTCGGAACAGAAAAGGATGAAAGAAGAAGCACACAGTCTGCCTCTTGGAATTCGGCAGACAGCAAACAAGGTCAACAGTCCAAGAAAGGGAAAGAGCTATCCCTGCCTCAGTGTGGAGATCAGCAGAACTGGGGGATGGAGATGAGCAAGGGAAGGTGCTTGCATCTCAAGGGGTTGGATCGTGCTTTCTAGACTTGGAGGTGGGGTTATGATATCCTGGCTCTCAAAGGGTTGGGCCACAACCTCCTATATTTCAGAGTCAAACTATTGAAAATTCTGTTTTGTAATTTAGAGCTGCCTTTCTGATGTGTCAGGGGTTGCTCTGCTGCCAAACTTGGAAGTGGGGGAGGGGGATGCTGTGCCCAAGGACCATCCGTGGTGAAGGTTGTAGGTCACCACTTAGATAGAAGAGCAAATGGAGCTTCCAAGATCTAAGAAGGCAATATTGCGGTCAGACTGGGACTTGAATGAGGAATTGAGGCCCGAAGCTGAGAGGCCTCTACTCAGAATTCTAAGAGCATAGACGACATCAGGACACACTGTGGTACAAAGAGTCAGTGCCTATCAGGTGAGCTCCCTTCTAGGAATAGAGAATAAAGGTAGCTGATAAAACAGAGGCTACCAGAGGGGACTGCCTGACCCAGTAGATTAGTGGAAATAGGAGATACAACAATGACTAGAGGGAGGTTGTTGCATAGGTATTCTCAGAGAATAGGATTTAAAGTTTTCTGGAAATAAAGAAGTTTGATTAGAAGAAGAAGAACACAGCATGAGAATTAAAGGAGGGCTTATTAATAACCTGAGGTATAGAAATATCACAAATTTGCCTGCTGAAAGAGAGATTTAGAGAAATTGATGATAAAATCAAAGACTGCAACCTTCAGCATGAATTGCACAACCAGAATCTGAATTACTGGACCAATAAATAGGATCATGATACTGGATAAAGATTGAAGCGGCCAAGGATTTAATTTTGCTTGGATCCACTATCAATGCTTATAAAATGAGTGATTGTAATAATAAGCAGAGTGTTACATTTGTCAGATTTGTTGTACACGATCTCTTTGAAATGATAAATCAAGGATATTATTTTTTTAACTTAAAAAATTGGCTTTAATGATATTACAAAATTGTGCAGTTCCCCCACCAAATATCATCCATGAGGTTTCCATAACATTTTTACAGGTATAAAATGCTTTACAGAATGGGAAAAGGCAAAAAGAGATAAAATAACTTGCCAAAGGTAAATGGTAATAGTAGTAAAATGGTGGAACCGTCTTTTTAATTCAGTTAATATTGCTTCAATGTTCACATTTTTTTAATTAAAAATTATTTTATTAGGGGCTCATACATCGTTTTTCCAATACATAAATAAATATACTGTGCCAAGCACATTCGCACGTCCGCTGCCGTCATCATTCTCCAAATATCTGCCTTTTCCCTTGAGCTCTTATTATCGGCTTTTTCAACCCCTCCCTTCTTCCCCTGCTCTCCCTCCCCCATGAGCCCTCAGTACTTTATAAATTATTGTTCTTCTCTCGTATCTTACCCTGCCCGAAACCCCCCTCAACCCACTCCTCTGATTCCTGTCTTCTAGACAGAAGCTTATGTGTAGATCCTTGCAGTTGGTTCCGTCTCTCTACCCCACCTTCTCTCCACCCATCCAGTAGTTCCAATCTAACCACCGGCTGGAAGGGGATCACCTATCCTGGTTTCCCCATATCTCCAGCTCCTCTCTCCACTAGTTTGCCTTCTCCAGTCCATCTGGATTTACAAGGTATAGTTGGGACCATGATGGTGATGGGGGTTGGGGGGGGGAAGAGGAAGATCTCAGGAGCTAGAGGAAACTTACATGCATCATCACTGCCCAGCTGCACCTTGACTAGTCTGTCTCCTCCCCGTGACTCACCTGTAAAGGGGTGACCAATTACCCACCAGTGGGCCTTAGGTCCCCAACCTGATCTCCCCTCACTCATAATGAAATGATTCCTGTTCTTTGATGCTCGATACCTGCTCCCTTGGCCCCTCTTTCCGTACTAAATGGCGACTCAGTTATCTTCAAGTCTTTGAGACTCCAGACATTCAATCATTTGGTGCTGGGCACCATCATTTCTTCTACTCTGTTTGCCTCTGTATCCATTTGTCTTCAGCGATATCAGGAGTTAATTGGTCCATTGATTTTGAATTTTGTTTTTTGATGACTGACGCCTGATTGTTTCAGCACCTCATGATTGCACAGGCAAGTGAGCTTCTATTTTGAAGACTAGATGTGTCTGATCCAAGGCTTGATTATTTTCCAATTTCTTCATAGGCATGGGAAATCTGAACAGGAAATAAAGGAGACTCCAGAAAAATCAATGAATTTAAATTATGATATTGGTGAATATCATTAAATGTATTATGGATTGCAAGAAAGTTCAAATTTGTCTTGGATGAAGTAGAGTCAGAAAGCTTGTTAGAAAAAGGGACAATGAGGTTTTGTCTTACATACTTTGAACATGTTTTCAGGAGAAACCAGTACCTTGAAAAGGACATCTTGCTTAGGAAAGTAAAAGGTGGAAAAGGAGAAGACACTTGGCAAAATGGATTGACACAGTGGCTGAAATGATGAAGTCAAAGATAGCAATTGTGAGGATGATGTTGACTTAGGTGGTATTTCATTCTGTTATACTGGCTTGATGACATCTAATAACAGTTGGGTTGTTTTCTTAGTGATACTTATTTTCCACTCTTTCCCTTTGCAATAACGATTTATTTTCTTGGAACGAATACCAGGCTTGTCCCATAGAGAAGGAGATTAAAGATATCCCAAATGCCCCGCTTTCCCAGGACACTACTTTGCACCATTGTCAACTGACTCTTCCCTTTCATGTATTACCACACAGTGTTTGTTTCTGCATTTGACAGCATTATTCCACAGAAGCGCCTGAAAATTGGGGGACTTTTTTATGCTGGTGGGTTCTGTTCAGTTAAAAAGCTAAGGGAGGGGTGGAGGATTAATGAATGTGGAATGTGGAATCAGAAACCCAAACTACCCCAGGTCTTCTTGCTTCCACCAAAGCTCAGTCAGGAAATAGAGATTTGATTTTTCAGATGAGATCATGCTTGCCAAAACCAATATTTAAGACAAGTGCTAGGGAAATCAAAGATGTCCCTAAGTGTGTAGCGTGGCCCGCACACTCCTGGTAGGTCAGACCTCAGTATCTCTCCACTCATGCCTATCAGCAAAGTGGGGAATGCCTTGTATTTTGGGACATGAGCCAGAGGTGTATGAAGTTAAGAACCATAAGATATCATATAAGGAACCATGGCACAAAGAGCTGTAGGGTTATATTTATTGATCATAGCTCACCCTTCAAATTCTCATATTTATAGTGGAGATATCTTCTTTGTACACTTTTCACCCTTGTTCTTTAAAAACAGAGATTCACACATAAAGAGGTATGTTGTTAACCATTTCACATGCTTAAAAAATCAACCATATTTGATTTAGATGACTCAGAAAGTGACATTTTTGACCTACAGTTATTCTAAGACTTTTGAGATAATATGGTGGGGTGACTGTATTTTATATGTGTTAAGAACATAAATAGCAGGTAGCTAAACTGTGGAAGGTCACAAGTTCAATTGTTTCCCCCAAATAACTTGTAAATTTAGGTAGGCTGTGATTCCTAATTTTTGTGATTTTCATCCATTTTTTCATCTGATATAATTGTTCTCTAAGTTGTGATGCACTGTAAATTTAGTAAATTTTTTTAGGAGATAAAATTTTATTTAGTTTTAAAATTCAATTTGCTTATTTTTTGTTCTGTTTCTAATGATGTTTTTTCTTGCAATTTTGTAAAATATGTGTTGGATAATACACGATTATTAATAACTTAATAAAATAATGACAGATGAATATTCAGTGAGAATGAAAAAAGATGAGAGTGACAGACTATAGTTGAAATGGTGCAAGACAATTTTGTCTTCTACATTTTTTCTTTCCTTTAATTTTCTCCACCCAATCCTGGAAATTCTCCTCTATATACAGGACCATTTAATAATATTCTACAGCATATATTTCAATTTCCTAATCATGAGATTACAGCTTTCTTGCCACCCTATTAAAATGTACATTTCCAATGTTTAGCTAGATAGTCACAATTCAAGAAGAGACAGTTCTCTGGATTGATTTTTAATAACCCCCCCAAAATTGATGATACAAATCACCAGAAGTAGTTTACACTTAGAAATAGGACGTTTCTGAGCTGAAAAAGGAGGAAGACAAGCACAGAGCTGCTCAAGGTTATTCTGTGCAAAAAGCTTTTGCTAATGAAAACATTGAGCCTGGCGAACTGAAGTAGATGATCACACTGAAACATTATTACAATGGATACATTAACATTATCAGAATATGAAGGCAAGTTAATAAGTTGGACTGAAGAAATTTATGATAACATTATAGCTGTGGTGTAGGATGGAACAATGTGTTATAACAACATAAAAAGATCAAGTTAACTTATTCAGCTCTGGGAGATATTTTTTCATCAATATTCTGTTGAGTCTAGAAGTTTCTCAACAAAAGCAAGACAAACCCAAGGATCTGTTCCACTTTATTTCATCTTTCTGGGTAGTAATTGGGTCCCTCAATAACTATTCTATCTCATGTGTATGTGTGTGTGTGATCTAAATACTGCATAATCCTCACAATTTTTATTTTTAAGCTCATCGAGAGAGCCACTGTGTCAGTCCATCATGTTAAGGAACATTCTCTTTTTCACTGAAACTCTGCTTCACCAAGTTGGATTAACTTTTTCAGGGTCTCTCCTGGGAATGCTGGGAACATAGTGGTTTACACATGGGGTGGTTAACTGCAAGGGAGGTGACCCCAAATGCTGAGTTGCTCCATGGGAGAAAGGAAAGGCTTACTGAACCCACAAAGATTGAACCCCCCCAAAAACCACAGGGACAGTTCTGCTTTGTCCTACTGGTCCACAGAGAGTTGGGGACAGCTAGATTTCAATGAGGTGATTTGTGGGTTTGGTCTCTTCATATAATCATAATACATAATACACATTTTTTCATCCTTGCTACTAAGGAACATTCTGGCTACATTTCTTCCAGGACCAATGGTTTGTTCTTCTAGAAGTCCTTGGTACCCTGAAATTTTTCACATCATAATTCAAAGTATTACTATTTCCCAATCTTCCCAGTACACCTGCCTACGGCAATTGAACACACTGTGACTTGGGTCAAGCATACCTTAGTCTTCAAAATGTTGTCTTCGACACTGAATACTTGAAAGAGATTTTATGTGATTTTCCCAATGCAGTTTATCATTTTATTTCTTGACTGCTGTTTCCATTAGTGTTGGTTGTAGACTAAAGTAAAATGAATTCTTGACAACTTCAATCCTTTCTCCATTCATCATAATATTATGCATTAATCCAGTTGTGAGAATTTTCCCACCACTTGTCTCTCAGTGTCTCATATTTTGGTGGCTTGTATGTTGCGGTGATGTTGGAAGCTGTGTCACTTGTATTTCAAATACTAGCAGAGTTACCCAATGTGAGCAGGATTCAGCAGAGATTCCAGACTAAATACAGGCATGAAGACTCAGCTCCCTATGTAGAGGCAAAATACCTCTATAAAGTGTATGCGTAACTTTGAAACCTTGCCAGATAGTTAAGGCTTAATGATCAGAAATAGAAGATTTTTTCAGACAGTGACAAAGGATGGGGCAGACAGACCAGAGGACAATTGTATTGTGTCTGAGAAAGAGCTGATATCTTGGAGGGGAGTCAACCATAATGGTGTGAGTAGGTTAAGCCTGTGAGATTGGAAACTTCAGGATCTTCTATCGCTGATGGGGCACAAACAGTAAGGAGACATAGCTGGAAATCTTCTAATGATTAGAGCTTGTGCTAAGTATGAATCTAGGAAAATTAGAAATCATCCAAAATGAATGGAATGCATATAGATCAATATCCTAAGCATCCATGAGCTGAATTGACTAGTATTGGTCATTTTGAATGAGAAAATATGATTTACTAGGCTAAGCATAAAATAAAAAAGAGGAATTGGGTGGCATTCCTTGTCAAAAAGGACATGGCAAAATCCATCAGAAAGTATAGCCAGTGTGTGTTAGGATTATGCTTGTCTGCGTTCAGGAAATCCAATCAGTACAACTATTACTCAAATTTATATACTAATCACCAAAGGTAGTGGTACAAAAATCAAAGATTTCTACAAATAACTTCAGTCAGCAATTGATGGCACCTAACAAAAATGAAAGTTTTTGATTTCTTTACATTGAATTGTAATTCATACTGAGGTCTTTTATCTTTTCAAGAATATTTAAAAAATTTTCAAGTCATTTTGGCTTTCAGCAAGCAAGAATATGTCATTCACGTACCACAAATTATTGATGAGCCTTTCTCTAATCCGGATGTTGAGTTCTGTATCTAGTCCTGCTCCTTGGATCATTTGCTTAATGTACAGATTGAAAAAGCATGGTGAAAGGATTCCACCATTATACACTTTTCCTGTTTTAAAAAACACACACACTGGCTGAGCCCTGGTGGCATAGTGGTTGTGCGCGGGACCACCGCTCACTGGGTTGGAGGTTCAAATCCAGCAGCAAGACTGGGCCTCCTACTCCCACCGCCAGTGGGCAGTGATGCCCCCAAACAAAAAACAAAATGAAAACATAAAAACCACACACACACAACTGCTTTTCCTTTGTTCTATTCAAATGACGAGCTCTTGTCTTTTTCCAGGTTCCATATGAACACAGCTAGGTGTTTTGGAATCTTCATTCTTCGTAATGTTATCCATAGTTCATTATTATCCACACAGTTTAACATCTATGTATAGTAAGTAATCTACAAGTAAACATATTTTTCAATATTATGTTCAGCCAAGAACCAGTTGATGTCAACAATAATATCCCTCAATCCGTGTCTTCTTCTGAACAAAAGAAAAGCCAGGTTATGTGACTTTAGAAAGTCCACTTGAATGTTCAAGCATCTCTATTCATGTCCAGTAGCATATGTTTTAAAATTATTTTGAGAAAAATTCAATTTACATGTGATTACATGGTTCAATTTTTTTTTACATTCAGTTGGGGCACTTTTATTCAGAATGGACACACACATGGATTTTTCCAGTATGCTGCCCAGGCTAAAAAATTCTTGCCAAGACCTAGGGAAAGTTTTTAATGCTTGATGAACTTTACAAAAATAAGATTTCATCATATCCTGAAATCTAGCTTTTAAATTAATTTCTTATATGTAAATTAGAATTTTTCCTCTAATATCATCACATATTGGCCATATTCTGTTCCTGAGATGGTTTAATGGCAATTTGATTTTGTACCCGAATCTCACTGCCATCTAGTGGATTCCCATTCATAGGAATCCTACAGTACAGACTGTAACTGCCTCTGTGGGCGTCTGAGAGGTAAGCCTTTGCAGGGGGAGAAACAGTCATCCTTCTCTCACCGAGATGCCAGTGGTTTTGAACTGCCGATGTTGCAGAGAGCAGTCCCAGTCATAACCTACGGTCCCATCAGGTACCATGCTTGTGTTTTCTTTTCACCATCTTTTGATGATCTAACATCATTCAAATGTTGCCCACAGAACCTTCCAGTATCCCAATTTGAGGAGTGGGATTGTTCCCCAGTTCTTTCCTCTTCAGAAGCTTTAAATATGCTCTTCCCTTTGAATTGTCGACCTCTGGGTCCCAGTGCATTTCTTGATAATGCTTTGCTTTGTCTTCTAGAGCTTTCCTTTAAAGTTTTCTGTTCAACTACTTTACTTCATCATTTATTTGTAGTTACTCTATGTTCTAGAGTAAATTTAAGAGTCTCTCCTGACATCTAATTTGTTCTTTCCTTTTTTACAACCTTTTTTATTTCTTCATATACAATTGTTCTTGATGTCGTCACACAACCAGTCTAGTCTTCACATTAGTGTTTAATGTGTTAAAATTGTCCTGGAGATGGTGTCCACATTTAGATGAAATGTACTCAGAGTTATCCTTTTGAGGATAAGGGGTCCTCAAACGTTTAAAACAGGGGGCCAGTTCACTGTGCCCCAGACGGTTGGAAGGCTGGACTATAGTTAAAAAAAAAAACTATGAAAAAATTCATGGTGGGTCCTGTATGAGTCTGCTACTAAGCAGGATAGGCAGCAAAGGAAAAACACCCGGCAGGCCTGATAAATGTCCTTGGTGGGGTGCATGTGGCCCTCGGCGGTAGTTTGAGTAGCCCTGTTGGGATCATAGGAAGTTGTTTTATATTTATTCAACTTCAACATGAATTTTCATATGCACAATAGATGCCCTGCTCTATAGTCAGCATTTAGCCTCATTTTTCTGATGATATTGTACTTCCTTATAATCTTTTTCCTCAAATGTTGTCAATTTAATTCCTTTGTATTTCATCTGGCAAGGTCTGCATGTAGAGTTTCTGTTTATGTTGAAATGGTATTTGCAATGAAGATGTCATAGGTTTTGCAAAATTTTATCATTTAATCTCCATCAACAAGTATATCACCAAGGGCATTTTTTTTTCACATAATGAATCCTTCCTCTTTGCTTAGGATTTTCATATTTCAATCACTAGTGGTTATCCAACCATCCTTATTACATATTTATACCTTTTCATAGCAAAGAAGTTTATTGTATTCTTAAATCTCTTAATCAACTTTTATGTGTAAATTTGAATAATAGTTGACTAAATAGTTGCTCATCTGTATAAGTGTATAAATATTACCCAATCACAAAAAATTGTACTTAAATATATATCTGAAAATAGCCTTTTTTAAAATTATAACAGCATACATTTACCTTGAAATCTGTTATTCCTGACATAGTAAGCACTATGACTAATTGATTGAAAATGGCAAATTTAAGTCAATTTTAAGTTTCCGGTGCTTAGGATATTAATCATTTTTGGTTTAATTTAATTTTTGAAGTCCTTTATTTTCCCTACATTTATGTTTTATATTCTGTGTCCAAATTATTAATAGATATCTGATATAGTGGTTTCTTATTCTGAATCATCCTCAATTATCAAACTCAGATCCTGAATACTGCTCCATCTGTCATTAAACTGGACTCTACTTTGAGGAGGAAGCAATTTCCCATTTGAATTTTCAGTGCTTCAAATTAAGGGCAACATATTAGACAATGTGCTGTTACTATTCATCACATATTCAGTCACTAATTTTTCAAAAGTGACCATTATATCTCTTCTTCATAGTGTAGTCTTAGTCTGTAAACTCTGCTAAAACCTGTTCACAACAGATGACCTCTTTGCATTTGTCATCGTGGTGACAGCATTTCCAGTGTCACAATAAGAAGTTACCAGCTACTAAAAACTGACCAATGTGTGTGGATGTATTATCTGGTGAGTAATAAAATTTTAATTCTTATATCTTTAATCTGTGAGGAAATAATAATCAACATTGATTTAAAGTTTTGTTAGATATGAAGCTATATTTCTTTAAAATGTGCTTTTATATTGAATGGTCTAGGTTGTTCTGATAGAATGCTTTTCTGCCTTTTGCTATCCTAAGTAGAAATGAATATGCTTTTATATCTCTGGCTTTAATGGACATTAGTATGGAAGAAACTTTGTCTGCAATCAACTTCATCCTAATACATGAAGAGTTCTTTCACAATTGATCAATAGGGTGCCATGTGACACATTTGAGTTGACCATCTAATTCAAATTATGTAAAGTGTTTGTTTTTCCATTACAATATTTAAAATATTCATTTTAATTTTTAGTCTAGTATATATTTGTATTTTGTTTTACCCGATCATGGATACTTTGGATACTTTAACGTTTAGTATTTTTCAAAATTTTATATTTCACTGAGTTAAACATTTGTTAGTTATAAATAGAATTGAGAGAAAATTTGCAGGAAGGTTGAGACTTCTGAATGTTTTTAATCATGTCAAAACTTAGGGTATCACAGTTATTTTGAAAACAGTATTAAAATATTTTATTCTTCCACAATTGGGAGCCTAGTGACATGTTGATTCAGAGAGTGTTTCCCAAAGTGAGGGCAATATGCCGCGAGGAGTCCTGGATGGATTGAAGAGACTGCAAAAGCAGAGACACATCTCCTCTATCCCGGTGATAGCACAACCCTTTGCGTTACCAGACCTGTGCCACCTACTTTTTTTTTCTCAAAAAAAGAAGTGCTTGACCAAATTAAGTTTAAAACCTATGATTTAGGCAGTTGCAATGAATGCAGGAATTAGCCTTTTATATCCTTTCATTGTAAACATACCCTCCTGTAAGTCTATACAAGGTATTGAGAAGAATGTGAAAAAAATCTCCATTTCAAACTGTTTTATGATATGTTTGCAAAATGCCACTTTAATAATACCTATACTCATTATTATCACTGCCACCATCCCTAAAACAAGACAACAAGAGTACATAAGTTGCTATTGAGTCAATTTGAGAGTTCATTAGAAGCCCGCCAATTTCATCTCTGGCTCAGAATGCATCTTAGGGCTTTCAAGGCTGCAGTCTTTCAGAAGGAAGTGCCTAGGCATTTCTTTTGAGGGTCCTCTCAGTTGGCTGAGGTGACTGGTAGCGAGTTAAGCTTTTACCTGTGTTCCACCAAGTCAGCTCTTCCAGAAAAAGATGATGTTTTCTACTCCCCTAAAAGTACAGTTTCCGCAGTTCAGTTGTATTCTGTCCATTGGGTTTGCTGTGAGTCAGAATGACTAGGTGGGAGAGCGCTTTGTTTTGCTTTTGGTGGATTTGAATAATTCAGCTATAAATTTTTCATGCAATGTATGTGCCACCAAGAACTCACGCTAATGAGTTACTCAATTTATGTCTAAATTTCTATCAGAAGTCAAAGTGAATTTTGGTCCTCATTAACAGCTTTTCAAGTTTCTTTTTAAAGGGATATGAAAACAATCCATCAAAGACTGTCTCATATTTAGTGCCCATATTTGTATGTTTGAAAGCCAATTTATCTTATCTATTTAATCTGTTAATACCAGTAGTAGATTTTAACAATTTTAATTCCAGTTAATTTTTATGCAGTATTTTATATGCTATTGACATTTTATCTTTTACACAATTTTTATATCCATTGCCTAATTGAAAATTTCTAATAATGATACATGGCTAATAAATATGTATGAATCTCATGCTCAAGAAAGAAATAAACAGAACTTCAAAAATTTATTTTAAGTAAAAACAGATGTAGCTAAATTTCTGATGGCAAACCATATTGGAATAAAACCCTTGCTGTATTCTCATTTTTATTTATAAATTTGGCTCTTTAGCCATTTATTCTACCTCAAGTTATATACATTACTATCCTGAATATTATATGCATATAAGTGTCCATGGATAGAATTTCCCCCAAAATTTTAACTACCACAGGACTCAGAAATTTTAATCCTCAGTACATGTTGAAATGACATGAAAGTAGAGACTTATACACCAATATTCAGTGCAGCACTAGTCACAAAAAGGGGAAACAATCTATATGCTCGCCAACAGAAGAACGGAATTTGCCCATGTGGTATATACATATGACGAAGCTTCAAAAATTCATAGAAAATGGGTTTAAAAGATTACATCATTCCATGAACATTTTGACCCTTCACTTCTACAATGCCATGTTTTCTCAATTGTCTCATGTGACCCTAGCTAATTTTTTTTAACTTCTTCATATGTATGCCAAAGGTGGAAACTTCATAATTAACAGTGAGAAATAATTGATGAATTTGAACTATTGGGTTGGTGAAGAAGATTGAAAACCAAATCGTTCTGTCAGGAGGAGTTGCTCCCAAAATATTCCATAGAAGCCAGTCTGCCAAGACTCTCACATACTTTGAGCATGCTACCCGAAGAGACTAATTCCTGCAAAAGGAATTCATACTTGGGAAAGTAAAAGGCAGTGAGAAAGAGAAGGATGAATTAAAACATTAGCTGTAATAATTGACCCATCCTAACAACTGGAGAATTGTGCAGGACCAGGCGGAATTTCCTTACGCAGGGTCAGAGCTGATTCATTGGTATCTAGTGCCACAAAAGTAAGTGATGCACTTGAAAACAAATGAGTTGATTGCGTGTTTTCAACTTTTGTTTTTTATTTATACAATTTTATTATCCATCTTCCCCTTGAATATTCATTTTCTCCTGCTCCAACTTGAACCTTCAAACAACAATTGATAGTTCCCTAGGCAGTCCCTGGAATTGTTGTCAGAATTCAGCTGGAAATCAGCTTCTCCATTGTCTTTTCCACAGATGTCACCAAATTGATTTCTTTGTTTTCCACCTAAAATAGTTCTCTTGAATAGTAGCTGTCTATGTTGCTGAAAAATGGTGTTTACAACTGAACATGTTATTGATCTTGCAGAACTCTATCATGTGTTTCCTACCAAAGCCATGTTGCACACAACTGGTCCTCTTTGTTTCAGTTTGTGCTTTCAAAACGCGAAGGCCAGTCCATGACTTTTGAGTATGTATTTGATCATTTTCATATTAACAAAGCTGGCAGAATACTTCGATATCTTCATCACAGTCATTACTGATTGGTACATCTGTCTGAATACTCATTGGGGCCCTGGTGGCATAGAAGGTTAGCACTGGACTTCTTTGTGTGTGTGTGTATGTGACATCACTACACTGGTGGGAGTAAGAAGCCCAGCCTTGTTCCTATAGAGCTGCTGCCAGATTTGAACCATTGACCCTGTGGGCTGCAGTCCTGCACACAACCACTGCGCCACCAGGGCTCAGCCCCTACATGCTCTACGTGAGAAACATGAGGCTTGCTATGACGGTAAAGAGTGAAAGTTTCAGAGTTCCACAAGGACAGTTCTATTTTTTTTTAATTTATGTGGATATTGTGTTAGTCTGGGTATACTAGAGAAACACTAATAGGCACACATATGGATATAAGGGAAAGGTTTATATATAGGAGGAATGAAACCTTAAGAAAGCATCTCAACCCAGTCCAGTCCAAGGTCATAAGTCAGATATTAGCCCTTATTTTTGCTGCCAATCTATAGAGTCTCCTTCTGAATCACAGAGTCACAGGCCAGTAGGTGCAGAGTCTTGTGTATACAGTGGTGGTAGAAGCATCCCGGTGCTGGCTGGGGTCTCCCCTGGGCTCCTCAATTCTAGGGCTCAGGGTCTATCAGCAGTATCCATTGGTGGTAGAAGCATCTGAGTGCTGGCAGTGGTCTCTCTATGACTTCTCTGGCCCCAGAGGTCTGGTTTCATCAGGGCAAGCCCATGTGGCTTCTCCTCGGGCTCCTCTAGGTTCCGGGACTCAGGATCTATCAGCATGCCACTATTTTGTCTTATCGGTAGACCAACTCTAAAAGACTGAGTCAAGTCTCTGCTCCAATTCAGAAATAGTGCAAGACTTCCTAGAATTCTCAGGAGAAAGTCATGCCCACACAGAGCCCTCACTGGCTATCACCAGAGTGACAGGCTAGACTCCACTCTTAGACTCCCAGTCATGAATTCGATACATGAGTACATGACTGCCACAGATATTTCCATATATTTCTTTCCATTTTGAGTCATGTCCCAAGAATAGATGAAGTGATTCTGGTTGGCTGTACTTTAAAGACTCGGTTCTCCCAGTCATACGTGGAGTGCCTTCCACAGCACACACGTGTCACATTGGTATGCCACACTGATGAATGAGTGAAGAAATGCACAGTAGAGAAAGTGCATTTAATGTTTTTTTTTCTTTCTTTTTATTAGGAAGTATTTCTTTTGATTCATTTAACTATTACTTAGTAAAAAATTCTTTTACTTTAAACCTAACCGTTAATATACTTTTTCTCTATACATGTGTCTTTTCTCTTTTAAAATACAAATGTATATGAAGCCATACAATATTTGACATTTTATGACTGACTCTTTCACTCGGCACAATGTCCTCCACTCCATGCATCCTGTAGCATGAATCAAGATTTTGTTTTCCTATTAGCTCAGTGGGGAGGGGGGTTCCATAAGTTTATGGAATGATTATATTTTAAATCAATTTTCTATGAATTTTTCAAGCTTCATCATATGTATGTTCCACATTTTAAAAGCCCTGTCATCTGTTGATAAGCATGCATTCCACTTTTTGTGACTAGAGCTGCAGTGAATATTGGTGTACGAGTCTCTAAGTCTCTGCTTTCCAGTCTGACACATGCTAGGATTAAAAATTCTGAGTGCTATCATATTTATAGTTTTGCTTGTTTGGGAAGTATAATTTTTATTTACAGTCACTATGCTACTTTATTTTCCTGTCAGCAACAGACAAGCGCTCCAATTTTCCTCACATCCTTGATAATACTTGCTATTTCCTTTTTATTATTTTTTATTATTATTATTACTAGGTACTATCTTAGCCATCCTAGTGGGAGTGTAAAGATATCTCATTGTAGTTTTGGTTTGCATCTGTCTGATGACTAATAATATTGAGTATATTTTCATGTATCTGGAAGTGTGAAAGAAGAGGGAGATTATTCTTAATATTCAAGGTTTCACTGTTGATTATTATAGTTATTGTCAATAGTTAGGCACTTATAAAAATTGGATTGCAAATATTATGGGATGACCAAAATTACCCCAGAAAGACTCACTGTGAATGTTGCTGAGGTAAAACCAAACACCCCCTTGATCCCTGGTTTAGAGGTTTGGGGCTATGGTTTCATGGGACATCTTAAAGGATTATCCTAATATAATGTTGAATGCTACTCTTCTGTTTTTGAGTAACTGGGAAATGTTTAAAATCTTACAAGTTCCCACCTAAACTAGAACCATTGGACTCTATTCCTCTGGAACAGCAGAGAAAATACAGAGCCAGGAATTGCAGCAGAAATGGAATGTGTAGCTGGTCACCTCCAGACTGAACTGCTTTTTTTTTTTTTTTTGCCTTGAGGCTAGACAACTTGCTCAGCTATCATTAATGAAAATTCTTACTAGAAAAATTCTCTAGGATTTTTATCAAAAGACAGAATGGAATTTAAAACCTCACAGACTTTTTGGAACCACAAGGGAGGGATTAATCCCTGAAACCATTGCCATAGATAATCTTTAAACCAAAAATATCCCTTGCAATCATCTTAAAACTTAATTACTAAATAAGGTATGCCTTAGGAATTATGCTATTTTAAGAATTATCTACAGGAGATTAATTGATGACTGCAACTAAAGGATTCAATAGGACTCCTAGAGGGACACAGAATGTATGTTATTAGGAAAGAAATATACTGCACATGAATGTTGTGCTGTTTATTTTTCCAGCAAGATAACAAAATAAATTAAATTCCAGGAAAATTTTTAAAAATTTTCTTTTGTTTCAAGATCTTTTACATTTATTATGATAATTTTAGAATGGATAAAATATTCATTGTATGCAACAGATATTTTGTATACAGAATAAGAATACATAAATTCATTAATATATATTTTATTTCCTTTATTACAGTTTACATAATAGAAAAGTTATAAAGTAGGTAACTTTCAACTGATGTGGATGTCAACAAAGTGGAATAAGAAACAAATGTTAACAACAAGCAATAGTTAATCAAACAGGGAAGGTAGGACAAAAAAGGGAAAAAGGCATATAAAACTATTAGGACACAATGTACACAACCAAATGGTAGAAATTAATCCACTCCTAGATACCATAACAAATCCAAAATTTGGGATTGGATATTTACTCTGAGCCATATATTTTTCCCAGTGGTAAAGCACTGAAAGAACAGAAAAAATACTTTGAATGGAAGTTATATTTTAGTAGAGAGAGATAAAACTTAAGGAAATAAGCAGAGATGAAGATAGGTGCTATGGAAAAGAGGCAAGTCAACCAATCCTCACAGATAGCCCCATTTACACAGAATAGGATCTCCATAATGCTATTTGCACGTGCGAGCAAGACCTTCCTCTTATAAGCTTCCCTGTCAATTCAAAGTGGGCATTGCACATCACAGAACTGGTTGCAATGGGAGCAGACTCTAGATGAAGTACAAGAGCCTTCCATTGTTCTTACCAGGATTAAGAAGATTTTCTTGAATAAATATTTTTCCAGAATGTATTATATTCTATTCTTGATCAATTGTAGAAACAAAACAAAACAAAAGCGTACTTCTTCAATTTTAATTCCATCTTATTGGTCTCTATTTGGAGAGTGTATGCCAGGCTTCACCCATGGCCATTCTGAAATCCTGTGTCTTTATCTGGATAATTTTAGCCTTCTGCTTTGTTTTATTTTCATCTTCATTTTACTTTTTGTTTTGCTTTGCTTTCATTTCAGTATTGATCATTAGCACCAATTATTTTAAGTTAATGTAGACCTAGTGACACTCCAGGTGGAACTCTGAGACTGCGACAGACGATGTTGGAGGCTCAGGAGAGAGATGACGCTTTCTGCTTAAAAAAAAAAAAATCATCTGCTGAGCCCCTATAGTGTAGTGGTTGTATGTGGGATTGCAGCCCACTGCCTTGGCGGTTCAAATCCAGCAGTAGCTCTCCTGGATCAAGAATGGGCCTCCCACTCCCACCAGAGGGCAGTGATGCCCCCAAACAAACAAACAAACAAACAAAATCACCTAAGAAATCATATAGAGAGGATCACTGTGAGTTACAATCTACTTTTTGGCAGTGAGTTTGTTTGTTTTTATAGAACAAAAGCTGTTAATACAAATATCTGTTGTGTTTAGGTGCTGTCACTAGTCTGTTCCAAGTACTAGATAGCCCATGTGGAATAGAAGAAGCACACTCGGTCTGCCCCACAGTTTTTCTTAAATTTGGCCCCGATGTTGCATAGCCGTTTCACTCCATTTCATTGATTTTCATTAACTCTGCAATTTACCAATCTTGTCCTTCTCTGGGACCTGGTCTCTCCTGATAAACTTGTCCAAATTATTTGAGAGAAAATCTCACCATCCTAGCTTTTAAGGGGAATTCTTACTGTATTCTTTCCAAGACAGATTTGTTCATAGTTTGGGTCACCCAGTCTGGTCGTTATATAATCTGTTGTCAATTTGAGAGGATTAAGAGTGAAGGGGTGGAGTTTATCAATCTGTAAAGTCCTCATCAGACTCCTAAAATACCTTGATATCAGACATCTGGGTAATTTTGAACTTATAGACTTGTTGTGGACTCAGCTGGGACTTTTCAAATTATTTTAGGGATGTTTTCTTTATGTACAATTACTTTTATATATAAAACTCTTTCACATATGAATATTTATATGCATTTTTTTCTCTAGTCAACCCAGGCTAACACACTCAGGGTATATGTAATATATTTCTTATTACAAAATGTCTTTTAACTACCATCTATTTTTATAATTCTATTCTACACATGGTTATTTGTACTGCCAATTTATGTCATAATGCAGCAAAAAAGGAATTTCTATGCAGACAGAATGATTTTTGTCTATTTGACAACTAAAATATGCTTAAGCAGTTAATCTATTGTTATCACAGAGTAGATGATGAAGAAAAGGTATTTATTATACAAGTTGTTGCTTGAAAATCTATTTAACATTTAAAACCCTGCTGTCAAAATCATAGGGGTTGATTTTTCATAGGAATATTTTTGTTGTTTTCAAAATATCTTTTAGTAATCTACGTGCTATTAAATAAACATAGCACCAACTAATATGCTTCAACATTGGAAATTGAAATGGAAATAAATGATATAATTTTAAAGTCTATGTAGAAGTATAGAAACTTCTGGACTTTTTGGATGATATATTTCTCTGGTTATTTTACTGTCTATTGCATATCTGTGGTACTCTAGTGGCACAACAGTTGAAGGCTTAGGTTATTAACCAAATTGTGTCAGAGAGGGTTCTCTAGAGAAATAAAACCAGGACCCTAGTAATTCTCTTTATATATTTATATAGAGAGAAGGGTATATAAGATAAGAAAGAAACAGTTTACTAATCTATAAAGTACTACAAATTGCTCAGTGCAACTCACTTGCATGAGGCAACTAGAAAACTGGCAGTCCTTCAAGTCTTGAGGGCCACTGAACAGTCCTCTGTAGAGCAATTCAGGCTATCTGGTCACAGGGAGCAAACAGCAGAGCAGGTCACCAATAGTCAGCCAGATGACAGAGTCCAACAGTCCCCAGCTCAAGAGATGTATATCCCAGGAGCATGGCGAAGTAGGGCTTGAAGGATCCTCAACTCACAGCAACACAGTCCATGATTAGGTGTCCCATGGGTAGTGTTGCTTGCAGGTCAAGGCACAGGACAAACAAAGCAGCTAGCTGGTCCAAAGATCCAAAAGCAAGAGAGAGGACGGGACTCGCTGAGCCTTTCCTATCTCTGCCCTTCAATTCATCCCGTGTGTTCATTGGCTGCGCTGTCACAACAGACCCACCAATCTTCTGTGGCCATATTGGCATAACAAACCTACCCATCACACAAATGTACAGCTGTTGAGTTGATTCCAAGTATTTAAGGCTCAATAGGAACATAAGAAAGATACACATAACATTTCAGTTTCTTTTTTCTGAATTCCCAGTTGGTTCCATTTTCTGACGTTTGAGTTGACAGTCCAAACAGATATGTGAGTGTGAATTCACATGTTAAATTTGTGTGTGTTTATCTATGAAAATATTTCTCCCACTATGAAAAGACGGAAGAAATAAGGCCAATTTCTCTTAAGTACCTTTGGAAAAAATGAATTTATCTTAATTTCTCGGTAATAGCTGTGGTAGTTACATAATCTGTTGTCAATTTAAGATGTAAGAGTGAAGCTGTGTAATTTAGCCTGTAAATCAGGTCAGTGCTTAAAGACCTCATTTGGAGGGACTAAGGAGATTAACAGCTCACAGGAGACAGTACACGTGCTCACTCCCTGGGAGATATTACAGTTGGCACAACACATGGAGCTTCTCCAGTGCCCTAAGCTGGAGGAGCCATGTGGAGACCCCTGCGAGCGCTCAGTTGCTTACATCACTAAAGGATCCAAAAGACTTCCCACCTACTGGCCTATGATCTTCCTGCATTCAGCATCATTGCATGTGTTTCATGAGTCTGATGAGGACTTTATAGATAGGGATCTGACATTTGAGTTAATATCAGGCTTATGGACTTGATTTGGACTGTGCTGGTATGTTTTCTCAATATTCAACTGTTCTTGTATGCAAAGTTCTTTCTTATACCCATATGAATGTCTATGAGTTTGTTTCTCTAGCTATTCAGACTAATACATAGGCCACCAAGAGCAGGGTTTTTTAGATGACAGAATCTGATAACCAGAGATTCAATTCCTCTTCTTAACATTGTTTCTGATTAATCTTATCTCTCTAGTTATACCTATTTTTTCAGCCACTGTCTTCTTCACTTTCCCTGAACAAAAAGTATTAGGCTACAAACTATTCTGCAACGGCCTCAATATCACAGGTCCACAGTGGCCTCCTTCAATCAACTACAGACACTGTAAGACTTTTCATTAAAGAGCCTCTCTGCCCACTAACCTCTTCAATAATGATATCAATTGCTGCACCTACTCTGGCATTGACCTTAGCACTAACCATATGAATTCTACTTCTTTATCACATTCTTTATTAATATACATTTAGCTTTACAGTTTATCCTGACTGTAACAAGACTAGCCTTATATTCTATTTTATGATCAGACTGAGCATCTGATTCAAAATATGCCTTCTTCAGAACCTTCTGAGCATTAACCCAAATGAATTCATATGAGATATCACTAGCCATTATTCTCCTATCAGTATTCTTGATAAATGGAACATTTATATTAACCTCATTAACCATCAAGCTAGAATACACTTGACTCCTCATCTCTTCTTGATCACTAGGCATAGTATGATTCATCAATACATTAGTTTAAACGAAAAGTACCTTTTGACCTTATAGAAAGTGAGTCTGAATTAGTCTCAGGCTTCAATGTAATATTACCACCAGTCCATTTGCTTTGTTATTTAATTTTTTTCTAGTTGAATATGCCAACATCATTATAATAGATGCCTTAACTATTACACTATTTTTAGGAGCCTTCTATAATATTCAATTACCAGAAATTTATCCATGAAACTTTATAACTAAAACATGATTTTGAACAATTTGTCCCGTAAGTAGCATCATGCATTCTTCCACTAACACCTTCTATGAAAAAACTTCCTGCCTCTTAATTTAGCCATACACATATATCTCCATACCAGTTCCTGTATAATTGTATACAATAATAGAGCAATTATTCCCATTCAAATATATGAATATTCTGATAAAAGGGTTAATTTGATAGAGTAAACAATAGGGATTTATGTCATCTTATTTCTAGAATTTTAGGACTTAAATCTAAACCAGAGAATTCAAAAATTCTCTGTGCTGCCACTTGTGCTGTACTCTGAAGTAAGGTCATCTAAATAAGCTATTGGGACATTACCCCCAAAAGGTTAATTTCATACCTCCCCATATTAATAGACCCCCTAATATTTTTTACTATTTTGATAATTTTAATTTCAGGGACTTTAATTAACATAATTAGCTCCCACTGACTACTAACATGAATGGGACTCAAACATATTTGGTCTAATTCTCCTAATTATTAAATCACATAAATCATGATTATGATGCAGCCACAAAATATGTCCTAACTCACGCAATTTGCTCCACATGGCTCCTACAGGCAACCTTACTTCCCTTCATATTCTCAGGGCAAGGAACCCTCATAGAAACACCAATGGAAGAGACCTAGCCATTGTACTAATAGTTCTTATAATAAAACTAGGCATAACCCCCATGCATTTTAGAGTTCCTGAAGTAGGACAAGAAGCCCATATATCAACAAGCCTAGTCCTTCTCACCTGACAAAACCTACCCCCTTTCAACCCAATATGAAATTTACTCTCATCCACCCTAACATCCTCCTCCTTCCAGCCATCCTTTCTATCCCAGTAGGAGGATGAGGTAGATTAAATCAAACATAACTATGGAAAATTATAGCTTTTTAACCTTTTGTCCACATAAGATTAATAGCAGCAATCATAATCACCCATCCCTTATATATTTCAACCTAGCATTTTATATTATTTTTACACTAGCTGTCTTTCTATCACTCATTAACAATATATCTTCCTTAGCTACTGTATAGAATGAAACACACATCATTGATGATAATAATTCTTATGTTTAGCCTATTATCAATAGGAGGTCTGCCACCACTTTCAGGTGCCGTGCCTAAATAACTCATTATTCTCTAAAAAACTAAAAATTCCAGCGTCTGTATACCCTTTGTAATAGTGATCGTTGACATAACTCATTAAACCTTTTCTATGTACTTAATTCACACATCTACTTTCCCCATACCTCCTCTACTGATAATATTAAATCAAAATGAAAAATATTACTCTCACATAAAGCTTTACTTTGACCAACACCAATCATTCACTCACTCTTTATAGTTCCTTTGACTTCAATGTAATTCATCTTAGAATAAAGGACTAGCTTAGACCAAGAGTGTTCAAAACCCTAAGCAAACATACTTACTTATCCTCTGTTAAAATTAAAAGAATGTAGCTTATACAAAATGGATGCAAATCATACACTTTTATTAAACTAAATCCTCCTAGAGTAATGGGCTTTGAACTCACCAACTCTTAGTTAAGAGTTAAATTCCTTAATGGCTAGCTTCAATCTCTTTCTTCCACCCTGAAAAAAGAAAAAAACATAGAGGAAGACCCACAGAATTGAAGCTGTCTTTTAATTTTCCATTCAAAATCATTGCTCACTTCAGGACTTGGTAAGAAAGAGACTTAACTCCTGCCTTTAAAGTTACAGTCTATTGCTCAATCAGCAATCATACATATGTTCATAAATTATTGATCTTTCTCAGCTAACCATAAAGATAATGGAACAGTATACCTTCTGTGGGTTGCTTTAACTGGTATAGTAGGAATTGCCTTTAGTCATTTAATTAGAACTGAACTCAGCCAATGGGGAATCTTATGAGGATGATGTACAAATTTATAACCTATCATCAGAGATTATTCTTTCATCATAATTTTCTTTATGCCTACCATACTTGAAGGTTTAGGAAATTGATTCATTGCCTTAATAATGGGAGCCACAGACATAACTTTCCCTTGAATAAATTATATAACTTTCTGAGTTGCCCCTCCTTCATTTCTTCTTTTACTTTCCCATTTAATAGTTGGAGCAGGAGCAGGACCGGGGTGAACTCTTTTATACCCTCTCCCAGGTAGTCTTGCTCACACTGGAGCTTATATTGGCTTAACTCTTTTCTCCCTTCATTTGGCTGATGTTTCCTCTATTTTAGAAACTCATTGTGCTAGTGTGGATTGATTAGAGAAACAAATTTATAGACACTCATATGTGTGTCTGAGAACTTTATATCAAAGAGCAATTGTACATTCAGAAAGCATACAAGTCCAGTCCAGAACACATCGGTAGGTCTGATATTACCCCACGAACTAATCCATACATTTCAGATAAAGTCCATAAGTTCAATATTGCCCCGTGCCAATACTAGTCCATACATTCCTCTTCAGACTCACACAATCATGCAATGGCACTGAATGCAGGAAGATCACCGACCAGTGGGTGGAAACTCTTTTAGATCAAGTGGTGGTGGAAGCAGCTCAGCACTGGTGTGGGTCTCCACATGTCTACTCTAGCGCCAGGGCTATGGTCCTACCAGCCTAGCATCGTGTAGCTTGTCAACAGGAATGTCTTGCTGGAGTGAGCCTATGTTTGGCCTCCAGTGAGCGATTTATCTGCATTTGTGCCTCTCAATTGAGATCATCAAGCTGAGACACTGTGGACAGTCTAGACTCCAGCCCTTCACAATTTGTCAGGAAATTATATAACTGCCAGACAATAATCTTCTTTAGTACGGTAATCAATGCAAATCTATCTTCTATGCCTCAATATTATTTACCCATAAGTGTAAAGTAATAACTACAGCTATATTATTTCTTCTCTCACTACCAATTCTAGTGGTTGGTATTACTACACTTGTAACAGATGGAAATCTCAGCACATTTTCCTCCAACCTGCAAGGAGAGGGAAATGAATCCTTTGCGAATATTTATTTTGATTCTTTAGCACCCCCTGACATCTATGTTCTTATTCTTTCTGACTTATGATTTATTTTCCATATCATTACTCACTATTCAGGTACAAAAAATATTTTGGTTATATAGGAATGATCTGAGACACAACAATATCTATCCTATTCCTCAGTTTTATAGTCTGAGCACCCATTTTTTTTACAGTTGGAATAGACTTTGAAAACCGAGCCTATTTTACATTTTCTACTACAATTATTGATGTCCCAACAGGAGTAAAAGTATTCATCTCATTGGCCTCACTACACAGAGGTAATATGAAACGATCACCTGCTATACTAGGAGAACTACACATCATTTTCTATTTATAGTTGGTGGACTAACTGGAGTTGTCCTAGATGATTCTTTGCTTGACATTGTTCTTCTTGATATTTGCTATGTAGTAGCTCATCTCCATTTCCTTTTATCAAGAGGAGAAATCTTCACGATCATAGGAGACCTCGTACATCGATTCTTTCTTTTAAAGACTGCACCTTACAGTAAGTCTGAGCAAAATTCACTTTGCAATTACATTTGTAGGCATAGATTTAACGTTATTCTCCCCAAACTTCCTAGATCTGTCAGGCATAGCACATTATTACTCTGATTACCTTGAGCTTTCACAATCTGAAACATTTTATTTTCAATTTATTTCTTTAATAGAAATAATTCTAATAATCTTCATACTCTGATAAGCCTTTCCCTCCAGATGTGAAATCTGGCTAGTAGAGCTGACTGTGACTAATATCTAGTGAAGCAATAGATTTCTTCCTCCTTATCATGCATTCGAAAAGCCATCTTTTTTAAAAATAATTTTACTGTGAGCTCTTACAACTCTTTTAACATTCAATACATCATCCATATCAAGCACATTTGCACACATGTTACCACATTTATTTCCAAACAGTTTCCACTTGAGCCCTTGGTATAAGCTCCTATTTCCCCTCCCCTCTCTTTAATGAATCATTTTATTGGGTACTCATACACCTCACCTCACGATCCATACATACATCAATTGTATGCAGAACTCATTTGCACACTTGATGCCAACATCACTATCAAAACATCCTCCCTCCACTTAGGCCTCTGGTTCCAGCTCCCGATATTTCACTTCCTCCCTATCCCCCATGAACCTTTAATAATTTACAAATTGCTATTTCATATCATACACTGTCCAGTGTGTCCCTTCACTCACTTCCCTGTTGGCCATGTCTCAGAGAGGAGGTTATATGTATATCCCTGAAATTGGTTCCCCCTTTCTACTCCACCATTCCTCCACCCTCCCAGTAGCACCACTCCCATCACTCATCCTAAGGGAATATCTTTCCTAAATTCTCCATGTTTCCAATTCTAGTGTACATCCTCTGTTCTAGCTGGACTTGTCTGGTAGAACTGGGAGCATGATAGAGGGCGGGATGAAGCATTTGAGAACTAGAGGCAATATGCATATTTTGGTGTTACTACACTGTACTTTAGCTGGCTCATATCCTCCCTGCAACCCCTCTGTAAGAGGATGTTGGAAAAGCCATTATATATTTAAATAGAATCAAGAAAGGGAGGAATTGGACTCCCCAAAGTTGGTTTCAAGCAAACCCTGTAACTGTTATGATTTTCTTAGAGATATTAGTAGAAATATTACCTGGTTTTGCCACAGCTAAAGTATAGGTTTATACGATAAAAGATGGCTTATCCTTTCCAACTAGAATTTCAAGACACCTTTCCCCAATTGTAGAAGGACTTCTTCACTTTCCATGATCATACTCTTAAAATTACCTTCCTAATCATCTCTTTACTATTATATTTTATTTCATTAAAACTTTCTACAAAGCTAACTCATGCACCATGGATGCTCAAGAAATTGAAGTCATCTGACCTATCTTTTCTCATCATTGTTCTGATCCCATTTGTCCCTCTGCAATTCTTTGCATTCTCTATAGAGATGAGATTAATAACACCATTTAGTTAAAACAAATGATACTGAAGTTATCCTGACCACATCGACTTAAATTCTGATTCATTCAGAAAGCCGTAAACCTGGAGAAGTTCATCTACTAGAAGTAGATAATCAAGTAGTCCTTCTCAAAGAATTACCCACTGGCAGATTAATTTCATAAGAAAAAATCCTATATTCTGGAGAACAATCCATCCCTAAGCCTAAAAACTAACTGCTGCACTTCTAGGTTGGGACCTGGCTTGCTCTTTGGCTTATGCTCTCAAATCTGTTGCTCTAATTATAGTTTTTTTTTTACTAATTGTTCTAGAACTATGCCTCTAAAACATTGTACAGTTTATCCTCCTGAATACTTTACATCAGTGCAAAGCTAATGTAGTTTTAATCTTTTATGTTAAAGAATGAGAGCTGAACATCTCCTCCAGGATGTGCCACAACTAGATATAATGGACTGATTTGTCACCGTTGTATCCATAAGGATTTTACTACAGATCCTTTTCCAAACTAAATGATCAAATTTAACTTTCCTCAAGATCCTTCCTCTAAGCCTTTAGAAGTAATACTTGTGGTGGGGGTGCTACTTGTGCTAAAGGTGGTTCCCCCAAGTAAGTGATGTCAGGGATGACCTGCCATAGTCTTTGCAGTTAAATAGACAGTTAATGCCGTAGGTTGAATAAAAAGGCTAATTGTGTCAATGATGACTAGCATAGGAATTAGTGATAGAGGCGTTCCTTGAGGTAGAAAATTGGTCAGTGAAGCTTTGGATTTATAATGGAAACCTAAAATGACTGCACCTGCACAAAGTGAAATAGTTGCACCTAGATTCAGAATAGTTGATTAAGAGAGGTAAGTGTTTGAGGAAGAAGGCCTAAGAACGTTCCTGATCCAATAATCAATCAAATAATAAGTGCTAAGGATAGTGTTCATTCTTACAGATTATGCATGTATATCATTTGTATTAAAATTAATTTTGTAATTCATTGTTGAAAAACTGTAACTTTACATAATGGAAACATAATTAAAATTTGTCTTTATCTTGTAAAGTACCCAGGTTCCTATTATTTTTCTTTTCTATTCTTTAATATTGAAAAGCAACTACTTGGCTATCTATTAGGTGGTTGGATATTAGAAATAGTAGATTTGGGAAAGAAATGAGTAGAACAATGCTAAATCTCTTAATGCTGGAGTGGTAAATGAGGCAAATCGATTTTCATTCATTTGTCATCTCAAGGATTAGGATACTCAGGGTCTCTTAGGTGTGGTGAAGAAACTAGGTGATTCTAAGCTATCCAAAAAAATAGTATCTGGGCTCTTAAAGGCATGTTTTTAAACAAGTAGCCATTTAAGTGAGGCATCAACTAATTCATCATGGAAGAAGATTCCAGCCCGTGTAAGCCAAGGATTAGAAATCACACAATCCAAACCTAAAGGAAAGACTGCCATCATAGCTTAAATTGTGAACGCCTAGTTTGTAGAAGGCTGTGGATGATGCAGAAACTGAAAATCCATTTGCAGGGTCCACACAGGACTCTAGTTTCCAGTGAATCTCCTCCAGTTACAGTTGAATGAGGTGAATAGCCTTGTCACCAGACAGAAAACATCGTAAAGTTGATTGTGTCAGTTGTAGATAAGTAAGATTTACTTTCTGACTCGTTTTAAAGCTGTTTCAGTTTTCTGAAAAGAAAAAAAAACCCTTTGAGGGGGAAAGCACACATGCATTCAGCTTCCAGAGAATGCCCTCTGATAATGGACCATGGATCTGAATATCCTTGATATCATACAGAATGCATTGCAGAGTGGTGTATTGGAGATATGATTAGATTGAAATTGAGCACCCTATCATTTCATCTACCTCAGGCTTCATTTAAATTTATTCTAGTTTTCAATATTTTATCTTGCTTTTTTAAAATTGAGCTTTTGGGCTGAGCCCCGGTGGCATAAGTGGTTGAGTGCGGCACTGCAGCCCGCTGGCTTAGTGGTTCAGATCCAGCGGCGGCTCTCAGGAGTGGCACTGGGTAGCGTCCACCACCACCAGAGACAGTGATACCTCCCCCCAAAAAAACAAAAACAAAAACAAAACTGAGGTTTTGAAAATAATTTTTACTTGGTACACTTATTCGTTTTTTATGTTAATATTTTTCTCTATATCAAATCCAGAATAGGTAAATCTATGGAGAGAGTAACTGGATTCATGATCTCTTGGGACTATGGCAAAGGAGGTGGAGGGGAAATGGAGTTAATGATGAGGACAAGATTGAAGAAGTGTTCTAAAATTAATAATGGCAGAGAGTGTACAATGCTTCTTGATATGATTTAACTATTGAATTATATAATATGTCAGTTAAATGCCAAAAAACAACAGGGGGAAAATGCAAAACGTGTAAGTCAGTGTAGTGTATGCTTTATTGCAGTGGTCTGTATCCAAACCCACAATAGGGTCAAGGTATATTTCTTTATATCTGTATGTGCAGTGGCCAAGAACTTACTCTACTTGATAACTGAAAGTAGTTTTTACCTGTTCTATATTGAAGTTGTGGTTAAGCAATGACTCTTTCGTTATCAAAGAGTAGATGCTGAGTAAAAAGTGTTCATTATACAAATTTCTATTTATTTATATATATTTTTATTTATTTAACTTTTAAAGCCCTGCTGTCAAAATAATGGAGGTGGCTTTATTTATAACAGAAAGATTTTATCACAGAGATTTAACTAAAGTGTCAGTGGTTCAAATACCCTAGCTGCTCCATGGTAGAAAGATGTATTTCAAATGTCTACCAGGTTATATGGTCTTCAGGGTATAAGCTTTCCAACACACGACTTTCTGTTGTTTTTTCACAAACATGCACCCATGTTAACAGTGCACCCATATTAACAGCATATACATGCTAATGGTGAACTCACGCTTATAATATGCAGCAAAACCCCCACAAAAATAGTATAGGATGTTGAACAGTTAGCATTTGGGCAATTAAAATATAATTGTTTGAGTTACTTGTGTAAAAGTTCATTATTAAGGAGAAAAAACAATGCTGCCTTGCTGATTCTACATGTGAATTTTAAGAACTTCAGACAGAACATTGTGGAAATATGTGTTTTCAATTTTTAAAATATCCCTGGGGTATCTACAGTATTTACACATGCGGGAAATACCCAGATTCCTATTCTTCTTCTTTAATATTTGTAAACATTTTTATCTTTAAATCTGTAAATATTATCTATAATATCTGTAAATATCTTTAACATTTGTAAATCTAATACACTTTACAAAGTGTTGTTCATTAAATATATAAACATATAAAAGTTTATATTTTGTCAAAAACAATTCTTTAAGAGTTAATTTATATTATTATATGTTACATATCAATGAAGAACTTTTTTCTAGTCCTACCGGGCTTTTCTATGTCATACAATAACTTAAGCAACCATTGAAAAGGCAGCAGATAAATGATTAAGAATTATATTTATAATTATTTCCCTCCAGCTTGTAACCTTAGTTACCCATTAGTTGACCAGAATTGATTTCCCGCCTCCCCCCATCCACCTGAGGCAGCCAATAACGGGGAAAAAAAGGCAGTATGAGAGGGTTTGTCTTAGATTTAGACAATTTGTGTTGAGGGTTTAGCTCCAAAAATATGTGAGCAAGAAATTTATTTTATCTGAGACACATTGCTTTATCCTCAATATAAAGGAATTGATATAGTCAGAAGTAACAGTCACTCATTACATGACTTTCAACTTTCTCTATAGGGTCCATAGGGCAATGTATTAAGTACTAATTTATGAAGTTTGCCTTAGAAAGGGAGGAGTTAAGTTTACATAGCATGTGACAAGATTTCAAATGGAACTTCAGTAAAGACAACATTTAACAGTTTCCCATTAAAAGATGGAAGAAATGCACAGTCACTGTGCCAAAATAATCTATTGACATCAGACATGTTAGAAGGCAACATGTAATCAAGAACTTATGCCATCAAAGGAAGAAATTCAAGGTAGAGTGAAGTCCATGGTGGAAAACAAAGTTTCAGGAATTGAATGGATTTCAATTGAGATGCCTCCATACAGGTATGTGCTACTAGAAGTGCTCCTTTGTAAATGCAAAAATATTTAGATGGAAGTGATAAGGAACTGATGGGAAGAGATCCTTATTTGTGCTCACTCCAAAGTAAAATGACCCAACAGAATGCAGACATTAAAAAACAATATTAAGAATATCACAGGCAAGTACAGTTTTGCTGAAGATATTCAAAATATTGCAGCAGCATAATGATAGAAAAACTTCCAGAAATTGAGGACAGATTCATTAGAGGATGTGGAATGACATCATTTCTGATGCCAGATGAACTTTTCATGCAAGCAGGGCATAGCAGAAATATGTCACCTATGGATTTTTGAATATTCAAAGGAATTCAAATGTGTGGATCATAATAACTTATGAATAACATTGTGAAGAATAGGAATCCCAGAACACTGAATTATGGTGCACAGACCAAGAGACACTACATTCAACAGAACAAGAGAATACTATATGGTTTAAGATTAGGAAATGTATGCATGGGGGGGTTGCATTTTTTTTTTTACCATACTTATTCAACTTGCTTGCTGAACACACACATACATCAAAAAGCTTGACTAAAAGAGAAAGAACATAGCCTTCACAAGGATGGAAAGAAACCTCATCAACAACTTTCAATATATAGCTGTTAACAACCTAGTTTTCTGAAAGTTAAAAATATTTGAAACATGAAAAAATCAGAGACTACAATAAGAATTACACCACAACATAATGAAAAGTTCTTATAACTGAATTTGTGACATTATGATAAAAAAGAGAGAAGATTGAAGTTTCCAAGAATATTATTTTACTTGGATCCACAGTGAAAGCAGCAACTATCATCGCATTTTCTATTGGGCCATTATTCTATTGCAAAAGATCTCTGTAGAGACTTTTGAAGTAAAGATTCTATCTAAAGTTCTTTTGACTCAAGTGGCTTCATATGATTGTAAAACATTGAGAACCTGTGAGACTGCAAATGAATTAACGCTTTAGATTTTGTTGTATAGCCAAAATATGTTCTATACCATGGACTGCTAAAAGATAATTATCAGGAAGATATGTCTTGGAAAAAGTACAGCAAGGGTGCTTGTTAGAAATTATTCAAATTTCAATAATTCAATTCATACACTTTGGATATTTAATCAGAGTTATCCAATCCCTGATGAAAAGCAACTTACTTGGCTAAGAAACGTCTGAGAAAAATTAAAAGGCAATTAATGTATTGAATTTACACAGTGGCTACAACAAGGGGTCAAACACATTGTCAATTGATAGCTTCAGGCAATGTGTTGTTCTGTTATATAGAATAACTCTCACTGTGAGTTACAACCTAACAATACCAATTAAAAGACATTCTTGTATCTCTCCCATGTTCATTGACGCACCATTCACAATAGCCAATTGCTGGAAACAGCTCAAATGTCCATCTTTTGGAGAATGGATACTGAAACTTTGGTGCATACATGCAATGAAATACTGTGTCACCCTAAAAAATGGTAATGAATCCATCAAGCACCTCATTATATTGATAAGCCTGGAAACCCTTATACTAAGTAAATTTAGTCCCTTATAAAAGGAAAAAAAAATTGTGGAGCCACCACTATAAATATAAACGCCAAGACGAAGGTAGGATCCTGTTCTCAGGTCAAGTAATTTTTTAATTGTGTCTACAAAACAATGGGATAGAAGGTCTGTCTAGTACTCATGAAATATATATCATCCTCTTTACATGTCTAACTTAAAAACCACTTTAATGATGGCAACCTCAACTCAACAGAGGTCAGTTTTTCAAGATGGGGGGAGGAGAGAAGAATAGTCCATTGCTGCCACACAATATTGTGCTAAGGTCAACCCAAATCAAAATACATTCCTTTAAGAATGGTAAATGATCCCTATGGGATATTCATGTCAAGGATGGAGGGTGGGGGGTGCATGTCTCAGAGAAAGCAATTACATTTGTGTGGGTTCATAAGCCAGGTGGCTCTATCTCCTAACTATAAAAAAATGTGTAACGATGCTTATATGCTATGTTTCTAGTGGGACATTTTGACCTAGTTTCTACCCAGCCCTTGCTGACCCAGAGTGTGTGCTACCAATTACTCTGTCCTTCTGAGGCAAACAGCACTGTTCATAAAGCAACCCAGAAGGATTTCATATAGAAGCCCCACTAAGCAAACGGAGCTCTCCCTGAACCTCACCTGTAGCACATTTAAGGACCAGACTATTGTGTTGGACATATGGCTGAAACACCCACCCTACTGTGTAAAGAAGCAGATGACCGCTATCTCAAGCTTTGCAGTCAAATTTAGTGGGATTGGTGAACTTGGATTTTGGTATGAGTCTCTTGTTTATTTGAGGGACTCAGTGAATAGTGATCCAGGACTATAATACATTTGCTATTGTGATGCCTTCCGTGCTTTGCTATGACACATATTAATCTGACAGGCATGTTTCCGCCTTTGTGAATGAGAGTTATTGAAAGTTTTGCCCTATAACCACCCCCATGGTTTATATAAATAGTGTCGAGTCACTTAAAAATTTAATCTGTATAAGTCAAAAATTCATGTATTGAAATTCATATCTGACCTATACTTGTATAATTCCCCTATCTAAAAGTGTTTAACATTATACCATTGGCTCGCTAAATGATACTCTCAATAGAAAACCTTTTGCTTTAAGGTGATGATTCATAAAATGGCAATAATGTCTATAAAATTCATCATAGACCAAATAAACCATGAGTACATTAGCAAAATTTGGGCTCACATTTAACTCCAATCCTAATCTAAGAGCAATTCATTTTTATCACCCTGTTGGATGCTTGCATTTGAAAAGATTATTAAATATATGTGAGTATTCAAAAATGTGATGAAAAAAACAGGAGGTGCCTGGCTATCTTCAAAAAGCAGTCATCTAAGTGAGATGTTCACTGAGTCCCTATGGAAGGACGCCAACCTGTGTGATAATAGGATTGTAAATAACAAAATCCAAATCCAAAGAAGGGGAAAATATCAAAACTTAAATTGTGAACACCTGCATGCAGAAAGCTATGATGGCAATGGAAACTGACTACCCCTTTGCAGTGTCCTCACATGGAATCAGCGTCCAGGGTCTACCCTCTGGTCTTGGAGAGGGAAGTGACTGTCCTTGCTTTCAGCCAGAGAGCTTGAAATGTCAACTCTGGTAAATGTTTCTTTCTCACTGCCATCAAGTCCATTATAGCTCACAGTGACGCTATAGGATACAGTAGAGTTGTTCTGATGAATTTCTAAGACTTTTTGTGTACATAGAAGTAGAAGCCTTCACCTTTCTCCTCTGCGAGGTGGGTAATTTCACCCCGCCTACCTTTCTGTCAGCAGCATCACGTGTAAGCCTCATATCCTCAAGGAGTTCCTATGTTTGATGTAGTTAGGTTAGAAAGGATTACCTCATTATTTGAATTCACTTTTGACTTATTTTAAAGTTGTGTCAATTTTTTAAATAATCTGATCTATTTGGGGGGGGGGCCTAACTACCATCTGGTGGTTGTGGGAGTTACCCAGCACTGCTCCTGAGAGCCGCCGCTGGATTTGAACCGCTAAGCCCGCGGGCTACAGAGTCTGATCTATATTTTATAAGCTTTTGTCTTTTATTTGTTTAGTCATTGGTGTTGGGCTTGTTTGCTTGTTTCCTGTTTGGGTTTTGTATGATTTTTTTGTGTATAAGAAGTCCAAGATTGGTAGTTCAATATATTCAACAACTGGATTGTTAATAGACTAAGGGGCATGACAAAGACAATGGTAGAAAATGCGGGACTAATAATGATGGACATGAAGCAAAAATATTCCAAAATTGATTAAACAATGATTGCACAAATCTTAATAAGCTTGAATAGTGAAATGGTATGGTGTGTTTATGCCGATTAAATTGTATTATATGCATATATCAATAAAATTATTTCAAAAAGACATTTTTTACAATTTATTTTGATCATCTTGAACTTTGTTCCCTGAAGTTGAATAGTATACTTAAACAAACCAAAAAATAAAGTTCGACTTGTAATTTTCTTTTTTCAGTTCAAGAAATTTCAAGGCAGGGAGATATATCCCTCTCCTGTACATCAAACTCTGGAAGGAGAAGCCCCTTTGCCTGCCCTATTTTAAGTGTGATATATTGAAGAGGGGTTCAATTTCAGGTTTGAAATAGTTGTAAGAACCATAGAATTCGATGTCCTACTAACTTCTCAAACCAGCAAAGATGGGAAATTTTAGTATTTTAAATTTTGTTCTATGTACTTAACCAACTCTGTCACGGACTTTCTATGGTGTACCATTAGAAAGGTTTGCAATGGCATCAAAGCAGCACTTTGTAGTTCTGGGTTTCCAAGACTGTTGCTTACTTAGCACACTAGCATGTGTGTGAGACAATGTTCTAGAGAAACAAAATCAGGATATTTATGATTTTATAGATAGATATATACAGCATGAAGGAATATAACAGCTTATTAGCCTACACAGCAGTACAGAGGGCACAGTCCAACTCACTTTTGTGGAACAATTAATATACTGGAAGTCCTTCAACTCAGGAGAGTGATTGGGTCCAAAGTCAAGGAAGCAGACACTGAATTGTCCAAAGAGGAATGCAGGCAGTCCAGCCACAGGCAGCAAACAGCAGGGTGGGATATCAAAAATCAGGAAGATAACAAGGTCCAATAGTCCCAAGCTCAGTTGATGGAACAAGCTCTACAGACACGATACACAGATTAGCAGGTCCCACAGGTAGAGTAGTTCATGAATTGAGGCAGAGACCTAGCCTCTGCACACTGGTGGAATGATCAGAGAACAAGAGAGAGATAAGTGGGGATCACTGAGGCATCTATCTCTTTGCCCTCCAATTAAATTGTGACCTTATTACTCCCACATGCTCTTTTTTATTATCTGTTTAAAAATAATTTTATTGGGAAATCACACAACTCTTATCATTATTAATACAAACATCATTGTATACAGACCACATTTGTACATTTTTTGTCATCATCAATCTCGAGACATCCTTCTTCCACTTAGACCTTTGGTATCAGTTCCTCCTACATGTTCTTAGTGTTTTGGTCTGTGTGTTAGACAGAGTTGTATAGAGAAACAAAATAGAACACTTATGATTTTTACAGATAGATAGGTACAGCATGAAGGAATATAACAGGTAATTAGCCTAACATAGTAAACCTACCTATGATAGTATGGGTTGACTAGGGAAACAAATGCAGACAGTGATAGATGTGTAAGAGAGAGCTTCATATCAAAGAGCAATTGTATATTGAAAAAAAACTGTGAGTCCTGATTAAGTCAAGTCAAATAGTAGCTCACATGTCCTATACTAGTCTACAAATTTCTCTTCAAACTCATGAAGCATACGCAATGGTGTCAATGCCAGGAAGAACACAGGCTGGTGGATGAAAAGACTGTGGATTCAGAGGCGCTGGGAGCATGTCAGTTTTGCTGCTGGTCTTCGCATGGCTCCTCTCGCCCTGTGAAGGTCTCCATAGCAGGAAAATGAAATATAAAGTGCGTGGATAACCTCTAGGAAGGAAAATGGGAAGTTTGTAGAACAAGGTATGCCCACAAGGTGGCGTCACCAGACTTGCCTCCACTCCTTCACTTTTTTACCAAGTTGATGTGAAATTATGTAACTGCCACACCTCGATCCTCAGTTTTGGGGATAGTTGTTTCCTTGAGGCTTGTTTTATTGTTTGTTATTTTGGATATTTCAGGTGTGTATAATATCATCCACTTGTGTGGTCTTTTATCTTCTGCTACTTCTTTTGCTCACTTTTTCTCACATAGTATAAGGAACAACCATAGTCGCGGAAGAATATTTCATACACATCGCCTACACAGTTCACTTAAGCTTTAAGTGAAATATGTTTTAAGTATTTCTGAAAATTAGGTTTTCCAATTAGCTGTGCTTTCAGGTTATGACAATTTGGTAGCGAATTTAAGAATCCTGACCCAACAGTGAGCCTTTCAAGACATACTAAATTTAATGCCAATTAGCTTTCAGACAGATTTTATATTTGAAAAGCAGATCCCAGAAATACGTTAGCAACCTCTTGGTAGATAACCATAATATTGTCTCTATTCCAAACAAGATAAAGGAATGTCATACCTTAGGTGAAGGTACTTAGGACTTCCCAGTTATCATAGTTAAGCTTGTAAAATGAATGTTATAATTTCCAGATGCAGAAAGAATGCGATCTCCAGGCATGGCGCTTTGATTCTCCTATTATCCAATTTGACCACAAGGCTTTATGAACAGACTTTTAAAAAAGCACTCTTCTCTGTCTCCCCACTTGTCCAATTGTTATAGCTCTACATTGAGTCACTTAGTGCTAAGTATATAAAGTGACCTCTGCCCCAATTCCCCATACACCTTTGGAATCAAGATCATGGAGTGTCTCAGCACTATTTTTTATAGAAAATATCCCATTTGCTTTAAAGTGAAATCACATTTTGATAAAATTTTAGATACTTATTCTTGCTTTTCCTCAACCATACACAGAAATCACATGATAATTATGTAGATCTAGGTAGAAGCAGGGAATCTGCTTTTCTAAGAAGTTTACAGACTACATACATGCTGCTGGCTTAAAGAGAATTAAATACCAAATCCTTAGGACATTTGCTTAAAACAGAGCAGTGTTTACTTTTGCTACATACCCAAATAGTTAAATTTAACAATCAAATTTTAAGTGGGTTAAAGGTAGAGAGCACTCATTTAAAAATATTAAGACAGAATCACTATTTCTACCTGGTCTTCTCAATACTGGTATTCTTCCAGAAGTCGTTCACTTAATTTCCTTAAATGTTATCCTACTGAATGCACGAGCTTATTTTCTTCTTTTGTGTTTAGCTTTCACTCCACAGCAGTAGTTTCTCTTGTTCGTAATTATCTTTTAGTATATATAGCTGACATGATTTTTGTCGGTTTGCTGCAGGTGAGGGTTTTGTAATCAATCCCTTTGTGTTAGGTTCTCTAGAGAAACAAAACCATGACACTAATCGTTTTATAGGACTAGAGAGAGAGATGGGTAGATAGATAAATAGATAGATGATAGATGTCTAACATAAGAAATAAACAGTTAATTAATCTATAAAGCAGTACAAATGACTCTGTGCAACTCACTTGGGTGAGACAGCTGGTAGACTGGCAGTCCTTCAGAGTCTTGAGGGCCGCCAAGTAGTGCCTGGAGAGCAATTCACGCTATCTGGCCACAAGCAGCAAACAGCAAGGCAGGTCACCAGCAGGCAGCCTGATGGCAGAGTCCAACAGTCTTCAGTTCAAAGGATGTATATTCCAGCAGCGTGGCGAAGCAGGCCTTAAAGGAACCTCAACTCACAGAAACACAGTTCACGGATTAGGTGTCCCACGGGTAGTATAGCTTAGAGATCAAGGCACAGGACAAAAGAACAAATCAGGCAACTGATTGGTCTGCAGCTCCAAGAGCAAGAGAGAGAGGCATTTATAGCTCTGTCCTTCCATTGATCTCACGTGTGTTCACTGGCCATGCTGTCACAACAAACCTACCTACCACACTCTTTTCCTTCTTCTTCGCTCTGGTGATAATCTTTGCTGCTGTTGGAACTGTTTTTATTGGTATCAATAGAAAAAAGGCTTCCTACAGTTTCATATCAGTAGATAGAATACTTACTGTGAAATTTTTATTCATCTGTCACGTTAGTAAAAAATGGTTACTGTAGTAACCACAAGAGTTATGATTCACAACATATACTATGTAATCAGCATAAAGAAGAACATCAAATTGATGTTTGTATTTCAGGTTTTATATAATTTACATTTAGGATTTTAACCACATAGAAATAATTTGCAAAGGTGTCCTTTAAAATGATTTCCATATTGTTAGCTTTGGATGACCGAGCTAAAGATAATAATGCTAATAGCTCATGGAAATGCGTTGTCCCAACAGTAGAAATTTTGAAGATGTCAAGAAGTTCCATATATTAGAGAAACATTTTTAACTTGTGCTTTTAATTTGTCATACTCATCAAAATTAATTTAATGAAGCAAAATATTACAGGATACACACTCCCTATAACATCAAATAGCTTTTAATTAGAAGGCAATGAAATAATAGAAACAGGTATGGACATTTTGAATATATCTTAAATCCTTTCAATGATGAAAAAGCTTAAATGTGACCCTTATTGTGCTATGGAAATCATATCTATTTACATGAAAGTCCTGGAAAACAAATGATGGACAATCTCATAGAGAGAGAGAGAGAGAGAGAATGTGATATACAAGATGTAAGAATGCCTGATCAAGGCTTCATTTTCATGTATCCTTTTCATTAGGGATGAAAGCTAAGTAGTTTTCCATTCATGAAAAGTATTCGTTTAATTCATATGGGAAAATTAGAAATAATATAAAATATTTTCTATTTATATATAACTTACATTATTTCTATTCTTCATATAGTGTGCTTCACTAACCAAGCATTAAGTGCAATTCTTTCAGGAATTTATTTTAGATAGTGCAAAGAGTTTGGGTATTAAAGGGAATAGAATTCTAGTGAATTCTGAAATTCTTATTTTGTAAAACCCATGTATTAAAAATGTTTGATAAATGATTGTAAGCACTTGGAGGAGTATTCTGATTAAGCAAGTAATCATTTGAATTAATGTTTCCATTTTAGGATGATTGTACCTCAGCTGAAATGTAATCTGAGAGCTTTAATTATCTCGCCATCACCTGTGACCTCATACTCCAGAGTTTTCAGTCTGAGCATAAGGAATTATTACTTAACAGTCAGGTAAAAGTGCTCAGAGCTAAGCATGCTAGATACAAGAAAAGCGATTTTTTTTAGAAATTTCACTTAAAAGAATTATCCAGTAGTCTATTTTAATGTAGGAGACTTTCAGGATAATGGCACATTTATCTCCACTTTTAAACCACATTATTATAGTCTTAAGGGAAGTTAATGAATAAGCATAAAACTTACATATCTAATACCTATAATGCAGATTTTTAAGACATATTAATTTTGTGTCTTTTTTTAATTAAAAAAAAATTTTTTAAGGCATCACTGCCCTCAGGTGGTGGGAGTAGGAGGCCCAGCCTTTGCTCCTGGGAGCTGGAATTGAACCTGCAATCCAGTGGGCCGCAGTCCCGCACACAACCACTATGCCACCGGGGCTCAGCGCCAGTGTCTTTTTAAAACTACATATAATATATGTCAGTTTAGTGCACTGTCCCATTGAAAATACAGATATTTTAAGTATATAAAAATTGGAAACAAAATTATGTTATATTATGGATTATAACATCCATAATACAGTCATTGTTTACAGACTGAAAATTCTAGTGAGTTAGACATTCGAACTAAACCTGTTTGATTTGTGAAAACAATAGTTTTTTATAATTCCAGTTGGTATAAGAACTTTTTCTTCCATGGTTCTATGAAAATATGAAAATAACACCAGCTCTTGTAGGTGTGTTACTGCATAAGAATAGTTATATCTTTCCTTTAAAAATATACACTTAGGCTTTTGTTAAATGTTTCTGAAGTATGAATTACATGGTAAGTGAAAGATAAAATTCTGAAAATTTTTAATAAAAATCTTAAATAAAGAACATGGTTACTATATCTCCTTCTCTCAGTTAATTAAAACTCTTAGATTAGTAGTTGGAGAATGGATGTTTACCATAGTAAATTCAAATTCTTAGCCTAATTTAAACAGAGGTCTAAAAGATCTTAATAACGTAAGTAAAAAACCCCATCGATACAGGCACTCACTCGTTGCTGGAGAAATTTGTTTTTTATCCTTCTATTGATCATGAAAACATGTCTAGATACACTTGATCTCAAATTAATCCATGTATGTTTGAATAATGACTCTAGTGCAATACTTTTGACTTAGTAGGAGGCCCAGCCTTGCTCCTGGAGAGCTGCTGCTGAATTTGAACTGCCAATCTTGTGGGCCGCAGTCCTGCACACAACCACTATGCCACTGGGGCTCAGCCTATAAGGCATTGTTTATACTGGTAGTACACCTAAAAGAGATGGTCTTATTTGAACTGCATCATAGAATCAGGGAAAAATAAATGATGCCCTTATCAAGTGCTACTAATTTCAGAGTGAAAAAAACCACTTTTATTTGTGTATCTAATTTGCCAGAGTTTCCAAATAATTTTAGTATAATGTTTACCTTTCATCTTTTAGATATTTAGACTGGGTTGCTATTTTTAATGAGAAAAGTGTCTGAGGAAATCGGCTAGGCCAATTAAATTCCAGGTAGAGAGGTCATTTCAAAAGGTTATGGAGACTGCATTTTGAAATTCTAGAGAGAAAAGCCCTGATAGATTTTCTCGGAGAATTCAGGACAGTTACAGAGCAAAGTAAAGTTTTACAAAAACGGAAAACTTCAGTGGTAGGAAAAAGGCCAGGAAAGTGCATAAATACCTTTATTTTCATCAAAATGATGCACCTGAGAATTCTTCAATAATAACAATTGTTGCCTTATAAAAATTACATTAGGAAGCCTTATCTCATTTATTCTACAGCCTCTTCTGACTTCTATTTGTTCCCAAAACTCAAAAACCATTTAAAAGGAACATGATTTCATCTCCTGTGGTTGCTTACGTTGCCATTTTCACATGGCTTAGGAAGAGCACAGAATTCTTCAGGGATGACTTTTCTACTTAGAATCACTCTTTTCAAAAGTGTGTAGCCCTAGAGAGAAAATATTTTTGGAAGCAATAGCTTCAAACTTTGATATTTTTATATTTAATAAATATATCTTAGCTGTTATATCAGTAATTTTAACTTATCATCAAAAATCAAATTTAATAGCAAGCTATCCATATTCTTTTCCAGCCATCAGGAAACATTTTTTTTTTTACTGTTAGCTAATCTCAGTAAATTCTTAAAATCTGAAATCAAACATATGTTCACAAAACAGTGGAAATAAGTAATAAACAAGAACAAAATAACTGCTTAATATTTACCAACTCTTTATACTTAAACACATTCGGAATGACATACATAGCAAGGAAATTATGATGCAAATTAGAAAATGGCTTTAAATTTTTTGAAATCAGATATCATTTCTATATGACGGCAACTAAAGTTGGATTAGAAGATAACATTGTTTCGATATGTGTGCGCATATGTTGGAAAATTGGAAGAACTGAAAAATAACTTTCATAATTTCCATCTCAGGAAAATAAGAACTAAGCCAAAACTTAAGATCTAAGAAAAGAGAGGTACACAATAGAAATGTTAAAAAAATAACATGCAAGCCCAAACCCAACATTTATTGAGTATTTTTTAAAAGTTCATTCTTTAAGAGTCTCAGGGATGTTTTTAAAGGAAAAGGAATAAATATGGCTTAGCGACATCAGTAAAGAAGCAGTAGACATCTACAGATTAAACAGACTCAGAGTAGATGAAATTAGGAAATGCTTTAGGGACATTTCTAGAGACCAATCCTGTTGATTACAAATTGATCTGATAACAAGAAGCTCTTTAAACCTACCAGTTGCTCTGCAAGAGAAAGAGGAGACTGCCTCTTCACATAAGGATTTACAGCCTTGGACACACCACATAGGGAGCGAGGAGTTGGAATAGAATTGGCAGTGTTTCATCATATGCTGATTTTCTTACAGAGATGACAATATAAACAACATACAGAAGTCACCGACTGAAATCAGGATAGGTAGTATGCATTTTTCTAAATCTATTTTTAAATGGTATCTATAGTTACAAGCCTTTTCATGAAAAGTCTTCACAACTAGGCAATTCACTAATTATTTCAAACACAAAATATTTCAGGCAGTTAGAAAGGAGTAAATACTTTCCAACTTACTTTATGAAACCAATAAAAGGTTTCTCCTAGCAAGGATAAGGTATATAATACACTATAGGCCATATTCCTGACAAAGAATTCCTGACATATCTCCTGACAAGGATAAGATATATAATACACTATAGGACATATTCCCTCATGTAATGGCATGAAAACCCCAAATCCTCTAAGTGGCTTCTAACTCCTAATGACTTTAGCATGGAGAAGTTTCTAAGGGTTTCTAAGACTGAAGTTAAATCAAAATGTATAACTAGAAGGGTTCTGGTTCAGAAATGCACATCTCTTCTAAACCAAGCATGTTTGATCACGTCTCTGACAGCAGTGAGTAACTGAGGACCAGCGATTGTAACCCTGTCCTCATCCTCACCTCCTTTTAAACTTACTGTCCATGTGTGCTCATGGCAGTCCCATAGAGCAGAGTAGAACTGCTGCTGTGAGATACTGTTATTGTGACTTTTTTTTCTTAACCATTTTTATTTGATTTGGGGGGGGCATCACTGCCCATTGTTTTATTGGCACTTCATGCACGTATAATACCATCAGTGTTCAAGCATTTCCAAAAGAGCTGCACACAGACGATATGGGTGCAACAGCAAAATGTGGAAAACATTTAGAGGGTGTCTGGGTAGCAGATCAAATAGCGTCTGTGGTCTTAAAAGGGTGGTCTCCAAACAAGCAGCCATCTACGTGAGAGGTAGGTCATCTAAATCTACACTGACAGTCACAGATGGATTGTCATGGATGTAATCCCATATTGGAGGAAGGTAACTCTCTGAATCTACATTGAGACAATCTGGTGTGCCAGAGGTCGTGGATGAGAGTGAGAGTGCAAGGTTCACTTGTAGAACTACATGGGAAATAAGCCTCCGGAGAACAACCCATCTAAAATGGAGAGGTGGGAAGAAAGTGGTCACTAAGCAGAATACTTAGAAGAGTTGGGTTTAGAAGATCAAAGACATAAATCTGACTTTAACAGCTAAAGCCAATTCAGCAGCTCTCCTCTTTGATGTAGGCTGGATCTAATATGGTTTCCAAAAATTTCTGTATTTTTTTTGGTGGGGGGCATCACTGCCCTCTTATGGGAGTGGGAGACCCAGCATTGCTCCTGGAGAGCTGCTGCTGGATTTGAACCGCCAACTGAGTGGGCCGCAGTCCCGTACTCAACCACTACGCCACCAGAGTTCAGCCTAGTATCTGGTTTATATTGTTTGGCTTGGTATTTGTTCGAACATAGTTCAGTGCAAGGTGGTATGTCATTAGAGTTGACCCTCTTGAAGGTATATGTTTTTGCACTTTTTGGTCTACAAAACCCAGGACTGATGAAAAAGGGAGGTTATGTTAAGGAATAAACATAGAAAAAGAATATTTGAAAACTTATTGTGCTAGCAATTGTATAATTCTACTCAATGTGACTGACATATGGAATTATACATGTATAAAACCCCAATTAATAATATTTTTATAAGAAGAGTTGTACAATTCCTACCACAGTCAATTTTAGAACATTTTATTTTCCCTGACCTCATTGTTAATCATAGATATGTATTTTCAGTTTGGGCAACATACATATAACAAAACATTTTTCAATTCAACAACTTCTACATGTAAAATTCAGTGACATTGATTATACTCTTTATGGGGTACAACCATTTTTATAACCCTCTCCAAATAGCTCCACAACCATTAAAATGAACTCAATGCCCCCTAAACCAAAATTCTTCCTTCTTCATCCCTGGTAACCAGGGGGTATCTACTGATTTCCATTGATTGATGTTGTACTTACCAGCTCAATGTGCAGCCAGAGCTCCTCTTCATTCTCTTAGGATGACTTATAAAGACAATTATTTGTGTCGTGGAACAAAATAATTTTGAAATTAGTGCTAATATAAAAATTGAGTTATCAAAACTTAAGTGGACACTTTCCTACATGACTGAAACTCTGCAACACGTTTTCGTTAATGTCATCACCATTACTCACAGTTTTTACATGGTTCACACATTTTCATGAAGGTCAGAAGACCCTAAAAACAAATTCAAGTAATCTGAGTTGGAAAAGGGGAGACTGCTTACCCTTGTGGGGATTTTCAACTGGTGCTATTTAATGATGTATGTGCTAATTACTAAAGTTTTAAGCTTATCTGTAAAATTTGACTTACCAGAAGATAAAATTTCAAAAAAAAAAATTGAAGCCAGAGAGTTCCACTCTTTTTAGCCATTTCTTTTGCTTGCTTTTTACAGGATTACTTAGGGGACTCCAAAGCAAAAACTTGATAGACTTTCTTAAAGAACACAAGATTATCACTACAGATGGTTTTTTAATCACTAAGAAATCTTTTGTTTTTTCATTGAAAACTGCATTGACGTAATACAGAACAGGATAGTTATGTCCAGCAGTTTTTTTTTCCATCCTAACAATGCACTTTGAGAAATCCTACCTCACGCAGACGGATCCCATGATTTTGCCTCTTCAGACTTCACTTTGTGTTCACTAAGTTCAAAGAGAATGTCTTCACAAGAAGACTGGAGAGAAACAGACACTGTCAGCTGAAGTATACAGACTATTTTTTTTAAGTTTAAAATACTAGATATGCACAGTCTCTTAAAGGATGTGGAATGACAGAGACCACGATCAATATTTCTGGTGAAGACACAACTATTTTGATTTTCTATTTGAGAGTATTTAGTAAAATTTACCCAGAAAGTCTCTCCTCCTATAACCAATAGAAGCATTTTTATATGCATACCAAAAGGTGTACAAATATATATTTAGTTATGCTATTTGTGAGGTTAGAGTGAAAAGCATTAAAATGATCCACAAAGTACATGTGGATCCGCAAGAAAACCCATGAGATAGAAAAAAATCAAGTACAATACACAGTTCTGTGGAATGACTCTCCCAAGCACATTGTGTGAAAGAAGGCTTTGGTGACCTATGGCATAACTTCTCTGAGTCATCAGCTTCATGTCTGATGATAAAATCAGAAGAGTGATCACCATGAGGGAACTTTTACTATGGGGCATAGGGATGGAGTGACACAAAGAAGCGTTAGAGAGCTGAAATACTCTAGCTGCTCTGTCTCAGTCACGCTTATATGAATATGTTCGCTTAGTGAAATCCCTCAGTACATAGTGCTTGGAAGGACTTCTTTTTATATGCTATTCCTTATTTAGCATTTATTTTTTAATTCAAGAAATATATAATAGAACATAAGTATAAATAATGGAATTTGTTATTAGATTTTAATTATGAAAATTGGGAATCATCTAGAATAGCTGCATTTTAAGGATGTTCTACCCATAGTAATATAAATTATATATCTAAAGTAAATCCCCCACATTCATAATCTAGAGGAATTAAATGAATGAAAGATCAATAATATAAAGTTTCATAACTATTAAATACATTTTCTTTTAAATAATTGCATGGAGGAGGTTGGAGGTGAGAAAGAAGCCATTTAGACAAAGATGTTTAGTCTATTTTCAGGTCCACCAACAGAAAATAACCAATCTTCTTTTGAAATGAGGGCAAATTTGTCACAATTAATCTTTATTTCCCATTTTACCTATAATGCAGCAGATGTGTCAGGTGTTTGTGTGTGTTAGTCCGGGTAGACTAGAGGAACAAATTTCAAAGTCATGCATATAGATATAAGGAAAGGGTATATATACAAAAGGAATTTGACACTAAGAAGGCATTCCAATCCAGTCCACTACAAAGTCATAAGTCCGATATTAACCCATATGCCCGAAATCAGTCTACAAAGTCTCCTTCCAGCTCACGAAGTCACAGGTCAGTGAGTGCAGAATTCTGGTGCTGGCAGGGGACTCCACATGGCTCCTTCCTTCCAGGGCTCAGGGTCCATCAACAGCATGCCACTCCAGCTTCAGAGGTCTGGCTCCATCAGGGCAAAGCTGTGTGGTCTCTCTGCCGGCTCCTCTAGCTTCTCAGACTCTGCCATCTTGTCTTTTCCGTGACTCATTGCCTCTGAGACTAGTCCCCAACAACTAGGGGAGATAGCTTCTCATCTTCACGAGGGAAATATCGCGAGATTTCCCAGAAGTCTCAGGAGAAAGCCATGCCCACATAGAGGCCTCATTGGCTACTCCATGGATATCTCCAGATTAACAGGCTAGACTCCACCACTACATTTCAATCATAAAATTAACATACGCATATGACTGCCACAGTGTGTAAGGGCTGTGGAATATATGGCATGAGAGTGTTAAGTGACTTTATACTTATATAAAAATTATCATTTCAGAAACCCACAGGGTAAGTTCTCTTCTGCCCTGTAGGGTCACCATGAGTTCAAATGAACTTGATGACGAAGAATAATATAGCAAATTAAAATTACTTATTGAAAAATATGATGCATAAGTCCATCTCTGAACTATTTCCACCTTCATTTCCACTTCCTTATCCACACTATGAGAACCCTCTCAATTACTCTCTCTGATTGTCTCTTGATCAGTCAAGTCATTCTTCATACTTACTGTGTCTTTCTGTAGTTACAAATGCTATTGTATTGCTTCCCTTCATTAAAAGCTTCAATAACTTTCTATATCACATATACTTAACTCTTTAATAGGAGTCACAATTCCATCATGACAAAGCCCTAGCTAATCCACAGTCTGTAAATATTTATGGGAGCAGAAATATGTTCTTGTCCTGTGAAGCTACTGGTTCCATACAGACCTCAGTCCCTTGTTTAGTCCCTGTGTTAGTCTGGGTAGACTAGAGAAATAAATTCATAAACATTCTCATATGTGTATAAGAAACAGCTTTTTTGTTCATTTAAAAAAAATTTTGGGGGGGCATCACTGCCCTCTGGTGGTGGGAGTAGGAAGCCCAGTCTTTGCTTCTGTGGAGCCACTGCTGAAATTGAACCTCCATCCCAGTGGGCCATGGTCCCGTGCACAACCATTATGCCACCAGTGCTCAGCCAAGAAACAGCTTTTTATAAAGAAGAATTATACCCAGTATAAGAAAATATCCCAGTCAAGATCAAGTCCATGTGTCCGATACCAATCTATGGAGTTCTCTTCAAACCTAGAAAACACATGCAGTGACTCTGAATGCAGGAGGATCACAGGCCAGTGGACGGGAAGTTGTGTGGATGCAGTGACATTGTAATCTCAACACTAGTAGGGGTTTCTAAATGGCTTGTCAAGTTCCCAGGGCACAGGGATCTATCATTGCAGTGTCATGTGTCTTGTTGGTGGAACATCTCTCAGGAGTGAGAATGACTCTTAGAGAGAGAATGTCTCTTGCCCCCAAGGAGAACTACAGGCATTCCCAGAATCCTCAGGGGAAGACCATGCCCACAGAGAGGCCTCATTCTATATACAATGATTGACAGGTTGGACTCCACCCCTTCACTCATAATCCTCTCAAATTGACAACAGGTTATATAGCTACTGCAACCACAATACCACCAGGACTTCAGTGTGCCAGAAGCTCTCTAACCCATAGACTTCTCTTCCAGGAACTTATCCATAGACTCTACCAGAAACCTTTCCAAGACTTTTAGAAAAGTAAGTGCAACTTCATCAATCTTTTTGGAAATCCTGAAAATTATGATGAATAAAAAGTGACAGCCCAAATTTATCTCATTAAATTTAAATTCTGTTATTTCGACTCTAGTTTTTTTTTTTTCAAAAACAATACTCTATTATTTTGGTTGTCAAACTCAATTCATTCCAAATCCGTGTTCTAACACCCCAAAATTAGAAAACTGAACATCTGTTGCTCATGAGAAATAATGGGAAACCAAATATTATACTAATAATTTATTTTCTTTTTTTCAGTACTTGAAATCACTATGGAGTCTTTTAGCCTTGTTGCATAGCACTGTCCTGATATGATATTGTCATTGATCTGTTTCTGATTTACCTGAAATAACTAACTCCTCCAACATTTTGATGGCTTCAGTTCTGTTTGTGGCTAACTATTGCATGCCTTTCACTAGGTTTGCTGCTTTTATCACAGTTCTTTTTAATGTTGGTAATGTCAATTTAGCCATGTTGTATTCAACTGCCAAATCAGACAAACCTGATTCAAATTTCACAATGATTTCTTTGTTGACCACAATTCTCATAGTTTCCTTCGTAGCTTTATTGCTGGTTTTGCTTTGGAGCAAGGGTTGCGGTATTTTACACAAATAATGCTTACAGAAAGAGAAAGAAAAAAGTGTGTGTGGGGGGGGGTACAGTGATGTCTGTTTTGACACATTAATACAAATCTGAACTGAAAGTCTCACCCCTGTGTGTCCATGGAGAGACACGCGGTTCTCTCACCCTATGCAGATTGCTCCAAGTTCAATTTTTCGTTGACTATGGAGCAAAATTACCCAGGGCAGATTTTTAAAAAATTTCCATTCCAGGAGTGTAGTGTCTAAGCTTTGCAACCATTTGACAATTGAGAGATCCCTGTAATAGCTACCAATTTTGAAATTTATCCTAAATTCAATGTACTATGTTAAGAACATAATTACTTATAATGAATATCAAGATATTTTATTAATTTTAAAGTAATATAGAAATAACAATATTCACTAATACTTATTAAACACCATGTTAGCCCATCCCTTTGAAATTTTATATTTATTAACTCATTTAGCTTTAACACAAACCCTATAGTACAGATATGTATACAGACATATATTTTAAAACTTAACTGATGGATTTTAAATTATAACACTAGTCAAGGCCATAAAACTCTTACCATCCGCTTACCAAACTCTCTGAATTCTTGTCCATGATCCTAATTTTATTCTCTCCTTTCAAAACACTTTTTCTACTCAATGTGCGTATTTGCTATTATAAACATATGCACATTTTTGCATGTCCAGGTCCTCCCTGCTTCTCTCTAGCACCAGGAACATATTAGCAGACATCTTTCTTACAAAGATTGTGCTATCCCTGTGCAAACCTATTTTCTTAAAATACTGTCTTGACTCAGTGTTGGGGCCCTGGCTGGAAGTGGTCCATCCCTGTTATTGAGAAGTGAATTAAATTCACACTTCAACCAATCCTTTCAGATTCTTCATCTCCTGAGTCCTGTGCACTTGCTCTAATAGATTCAGCAGAATGTCGCCAACAACTAGGGGCAGCCTTATGTGCTCTCAGTCTCAGAAACATCTAAAAGGCCAATCCCAGAAAGATGATGTGTGAAACATAGCCAACTCATGCTGCTTGATATACAATGGTCTTTTGTTACAATTCTAACGGGTTGTTACCTTATACGTTGGCAGGATTCACATGTGTCTAATTCTGTGCTGTGTCTCTGTCTCCGAGAACCAGAAAAATAATTAACCTAGTTAATCCTGATGACCTTTCTGACATCCCTTTCCCTCATCCCACCTACCTTTCTATCCCACTAATTTGTTATAATGGCCTGAATAATGGAGAGGAGGAAGAGAGAGATGCTCACTTGTTATTCTAATAGCTGCTCTCTGTATCCTAACAAAGAATCAAACAGCCTCTCCACATAGTCTGCTCTAAATAAGAAGTATTTCCAGCTTTTGTCCTTCAGCAGTATTTCTGTGATGCCCTAACTTTTAAAACAATCTCTTTATTAATGCCAATGACCTAATTGAAATATGCTTCCTCTTTCCCGCCAGGACACTACTGGATATATTAAACTTTCTTCTTATTCAGAAGCTTTTTTCATGTCACTGGAATTTAGTTATACATATAATTTAATTGACTATGGCTGTTTCATATTATTTATGTCCTAGAATTCTCCCATCTTCTCATTTTGAGACATTTAGTTAGTTTTCTTTTTTAATATATTTTCATAAATGATTTATTGATGGACATATTTGTTCCTCAGGCATATGCTTAGACTTCTTTCCTTAGACTTAATTCTCACATGAAAGTCACTAGGGAAAAGAGTATGAATAATTTAAAGATATTTGGCTCATATTGAAAAAATACTTTCCCTAAGTGTTGTGCTACTTTAGACTCAAATAAATGACATCAGAATACTGTTTTTACCAAGACCAGTGTTTAAAACATTATATTTAATAACAACTGTTTTTATAGAATTCTTACACTTTATTACTGTTATACGGATAATAAAAAATCAGTACCTATAAATCACTCTTTGTCATTTACATGCTATTTAATTAGTCTCCTGGGGTTGGTTAACAAATAAACTTCCTGAAGATTCATGCATATAACAAATAATGTTTCCCTACCAAAGCAGTATAAGTACCCTTCTTCGATATACCATGTAAGGCTAAGAGTGAAAGCTTTAAACAAAAAATGAAAAAAAAAAAACTTTGAGAAGGACAATGTCCCAACCAGACAGAGATGATACACTAGATATCTGAGGGATTAGAGAGTAAGAGTCAAGAAAAAATGTAGTAAACGGTACTTGTATCATGTCTAGAACTCGAAGTAAAAGAGCCCAACACGAAATCCAATAGCTAAAACAACCCTGACTCTGGAAAAGAGGCTAGTGACCAGCTAATGAACAAATGCACAAGAAAGAAAACCAAATGCCTGTTGATGTTTGTGGTTATGATTAGATGCCATTGAGTCAGTTCCAATCCATAGCCATCCCGTGTACAGCAGGTGGAATACCCCTCAGGTCTGCACATTCTCCTAATAGTTCTTCTGCCTGAAGTCATTGTTGCAGCCAGAGAGCACGTCGCTCTTTCTCCTTGAAGGCATTCCTCCTTTTGACTATCTCTCCACATTAGCAAACGTGATGTCCTTCTTCTAGGAACCCTTGATTCTTGATCATCTACTACCTCCTAAAATGATGGAATGTCTTCTAGTTCCTTTTGGAACAATGACTGTTTCCTATTTCCATCTCCTTTGGATACTTTTTGCATCATGAAATAAAGGATCTTTAAATATTGAATCTCTCAGTTTAAAATATGTAGAGTGTTCTCTTCCTTTTGGGTTTTCTAACTCTAAGTTTTTGCAGGCCAGGAACATTACCATATGCTCTTATTGCATATGATGTAGTCTTATTTTTTTGATGTAGTCTGATTTTTAATTGATACTGTATTCTGAATATTTTTCTTTATCAGTAGAATGAGATGTTTCACATAGTTAAATTTTGTATGCATATTGCTTATAAGCATTATGTGTTTTTGGTCAGCAGACCAAAGGCAATGAGACTGCTCCCATATGATTTCATAGCTATATATTTTTTAATCTGGAAAACAATAGCACTAAGGTTTTACTTCTTCCTCTTTTCCAGTTCATGTAATGAGGACTGGTCCTTAGTGAACCATACAAAAGATATAGTACAGAAAACAACATATGAGTACACAAAACAATATATGTCAGTTACTGTTGAAAAAGGGATGGAAGAATCAGTAAGAACAAAGATAAAACTATTTCAGTTGCCAGTGCTTGAAATGATCTCTGCCTGTTGTTGCAGCTACTGTTATTAAGTGTTGGCTAAACAGTTCCAATTACTGTAGAGTTCATGTATAATAGAATGAAACGCTGCCTTGTTCTGGACCATCAACACAATTCTTTTTTGTATGTTTGAGTTCATTTTTGAGTCCACCGTTGCAACTGATATGTCAATCCCTCTTGGTGAAGGTTGTCATTCAACATGTTTTGCTGAGCTTGTTCTTTTCAGTTTCTCTCAGTTCTTGCACATTTTATTATTCTGTTTGACTTTGTCTTCTTGAATTTCCCTTTAAAATTTTCTGTTCAAATTTTTTATTCCATCGTTTTTTCCCATGTGCTTTATCTACTCGATGGTGTTTCAGAGTCTCTTCTGATACTCATACTGATCTTTCCTTCCTTTCCCGACCTTTCATTTCTGTCATGTATGGTGTTCTTGATGTCCTCCCACAGTCATCAGGTCTTAGTCATTATTGTTCATCTAATCGAATCTGTTCTGAATATCATCTAAAAAAGTCAGGTGAGATCATCTCAAAGCCATATTTTGATGCTGCTGGCCTTATTTTCTTTAGCTTCAACAAGAACTTACACACAAGGAATTGATGGCCTGTCCCAGTCAATCACATCCAGGTTTTACCTCCTAATATTGAGCTTCTTCATCATCTATTCCCACGTGTAGAGTCAATTTTACTTAGGTGAACTCCATCTGGAGAAGTCCATGTGTATGGTACTCTTTGAGGTTATGAATAAAAGGTAACTGCTATGAGCTAGTCATTCATTGGTCCTTCAAAATTCTGTCGAGACTTCTGCAGCTTCATATTGATCACAACTTCATATTTCCCAAAATACTGGTCCTTTTTGTTTGTAATCACTAATAATTATCAATGTATATCGATTGGATCACAGTTATAATTACTAATAAGTATCAATACATATTGATTGAAAAGTTGGTCAATTTCCATTGAAAGATGTTGGTATAATTCTTCAACTTCTTCATCACTAGTTTTGGTTGTTGATGAATTGTGAGGGTAAAGTGCTTTGGTCCCTAGGCAAATAGGACTTGAGCTTCCACTGTTCCTGGCTCGTGGGCAAATGCTCATGGCTCAGCCATGGGAGCTGAAGATGCCATGGCTGGCCTGTTCCTCTGCCTGAGATACAAACCTGTGCCTCTCTTAAAAAGGTACTGAAAGGAGCAGTCTGCTCCTTTGGTTAGTTCATGTTCCCAATCTTCTCCTCCCATCTGAGAATATCTTCGCTCAAGTATTAATGCTTCTTTGTAAGCTTCAAATAATTACAAACTTTCCTTTTTCATAAACCTGTCTGATTTGACAGGCTACTTGCAGAGAAGGTATTTAAACCTGCCCCCGGCCCCCCCCCCAAAATAGGCCTCTGGAGTGTCTATTTTGTAGGGTCACCTGGGCCTCAAGTGCATCTATCCTTTCTCTCATCTGTAAGTTTTCTCATTGCTGATCGTGCTGCTTTTTGAACTCATTAGATGGGTAAGATTAGAGCTGGTCTTTATACTATCTTATAGGTGAACACTTTGAAGAATAGAATATTGATTGTATTTCCTTGTAAGTGGATTTCTATCACACAAAGAAATTCACCTTAAGAAAGAAATACCATCTTTAACAACGAAGACAACACCATTCCCCTTGATTGTTTTTATTGCCAGCATTGCAAACTGCATGCTTTTCCTGGTCAGCACAAGTCCATTTCATCTCTCTGCTATCTAGAATATCCATTTTTAAGTGTCCCATTTTACTTTAGATTCTTGGATTCAAATTTTGTACATTCTGCATTCCAATTCTACATTGATTGTGCCTCTTATTTGAGTTGTGCCCTATCAGCAAATGAAAGCCCCCAAAACTTCCCTCCCCTGGGCTATTGCTCCACTCCATATCATTTGGGTCCACTCCACTTTTCAGAAGGCAGCTGGTCTTCAGTTGTATTATAAGTGCATTCTCACTCAGAGGCTCAACCTCTGGCACTCTCACTAGTAATGTACTGCATGTTCAGGAGGTTTTCACTCTCTGGAAATGGTTCCATTTTGTCCATGAGGTGTACAGTCGTGAATTCCTAGAAGTGGACCATCTGTGCTCCCTCCATAGGTTGTGTTAAGTATGGAAGCTCTGCTGATACTGGCTCATTTTGAGGGACATAATTTCTAGCATCACAGCCACATGCCAACCACTACAGTATTACTACCTGACAGACAAGTAGTGGATAAATATTGTAGGCCCTCAGAAAACATTCTCTTCATAAGGACCAAATTAGAATTATCCTACTAAATAAATCTCAGAAGAATTTGCCTACTGAAAATTTTCATTAAAACAAAGTCTTTTATGCTTCAGCTAGTGTGGCATTGAGCAAGCAGAGTATAGTTATGAATAATCTCTCTTTGCTCACCGAGTATTCTGAACCCACATTTCCTATAGTGATGCAAGGAGGGTAGGGAGGAGGCGGGGACCAAAAAAAGGGAATCAATCACAATGATCATTGCATAAACCCTTCCCTGCTCCCAGAGGGACAAACAACAGAAAGGTGGGTGAAGGGAGACTGTGGTTGGTGTAAAACATGAAAAAATGTGAATTTATATATTGTCAAGGGTTCATGAGAGAGGGAGAGTGACTAAGGGAGGTGACAAACGAGGAACTGATACCAAGGGTTTACATAGAAAGAAAATGTTTAAATAAGTGCTGATGGCAACATATGTACAAATGTGCTTGACACAATGGATGGACATATGAATTTCTATAGAAGCTGTAAGAGTCCTCCATTTGATAAAGGCATAGTTGGTCCAAGGATAATAGATATTTATTGACTTATAACAATTCAGAATATCACTCATTCAAAGATCACATCTACCCTTTTGTTTTCATGTAGAAGTGTTTAAAGGACCTGACTATATTGTCTATATTATCTTGATTCCTTCATGGGAGAGTTTACTTTTGAAAATTAAAGAGCAGCAACAGTCCACATAGAGTTCAGTTACAGAATTCTGAAATTCAATTTCTTGATCTGTGTGTGTGTGTGTGTGTCCATCCCTTAAACTGACCCTAAGTTGAAAGGAAGGAGGGCCTGTAGGACAAAAGGAATGTGTATATAGTGACCAAAAAAGTCACAGTAAAATAGTGGATATGTTAGTTTCAGATAACTCTTCATGCAAATATTGTTCACCACATACCACTTCAGGTGGTATGTGACTTCAGGCTGGTTACATTATCTAATTAACCTGAGTTTTGTATTCCACATGTGTAAACTAGAAATAATAAGCCTTTCACAAAGTACAGTCATAAGGGACCTAATATAGATTTTTTAAAGCTTAATTATACTTCAGAAACCAACACATATATCATATTTATTTATTATGAGAGACACTGTTTGGAACATATGAAATATATTAGAAACAGTTGAGGTGTTTTATTGATTAACACCTCTGAAAATGCAATTTAAATATGATTCATTTCCATGATGAATCAGACCTAACTTTGCAACTGTCACCAATTTCCATGAATTTATTTTTCTATTGATGATACTAATTTCTGAGACCCTTCATTATTACTCATTTTATAAAGAATGGAAGCATACAAATGTTTTGCAATTGCATATAAGAACTTGATTCAATATACTCCCAATTAAAAGATATACTATAAATATTTTAGCAAGGCAGCGTCTACCTTCCAAGCATGCTTCTAAACATATTTCTAAATTTTAGAAGTGTGTATTATTCCATTCACCTTCATTTGGATATAAAAATATGTTATATATCATCTTCTAACAAAAAATACTTGATAGTTTTTTATTTAACACGGTATATATTGGTATAGCGAATTCCTAGTACAAATACTTTTATCCCAAAACGTATTGCTGTTGAGTTGAGGCTGACTGACAGGGACCCTCTAGGCCAGGGTAGAACTGTCCCTGTGAGTTTCCAAAGTGGTAACTCTTTGCTGGACTAGAAAGCTCCCTCTCTCTCCGGGGGAGATGCTGGTGGTTTCAAACTTTAGACATGTGGTGTCCAGCCAAACATATAACCACCACAGCTTCTTCAATACTGTGATAATCCTTGTATATCCTTGTTACATTCAAGACAAAATCAAATGATAGGAAAATATGACCTCCTCTCTAGAGGAAAGTAATCAGTAAATGCTAGGTTTGGGATGATGTTGACATTGATATTATCAAAGAACTATAACTGTTCTCTGTGAGATAGCAATGAAAATTCTTTCAATAACAGTAAAGGTGGAAACTCTCAGGATAGAAATAAAATCTGCAAAAAGAATTCTGTAATTGGGATTTTAAAGTCAAAATATAAAATAACAAATAAGTGATAGAAGACAGAGGGGGAAGTCTCTAATGTGAGTTTTGATCAATAGAACCTATCTATTAAGAAATATAAAGATAATTAAAACAGAAAATAGAAAAAGAAACTGTTAGAAACTATGTGGGAAATAATTATGTGTGATACAGTTACAAAGAAAAATATGCACTGAATACCAAGTACAAATTTAGCAAGTAGAACACCATATTTAAATATATAACTATTTCATCATTTAAATATAAATTTCTATAGATTGCTTTGTGTCAAAATTATGTTCAATTCAGAAAAAAAACTGGAAAAGCCAGTAAAGCTTGAAGGGAAATCTGAAAAAGAAACCATGCAAATGTTAATTTATATTCATTTAATCTATCTTGGTGACCAAAAATAAATAAGAAAGTAAAAGAACAGTGATATTTATAAACTAAAGTATATTTGGGCAAAATAAGAAAGTCAACATGAAAAGTGTGGCAAGACTGTTTTAATTTGCTCTCATTTGAATTTTTAAATATTGTAGAAAATAGGCACATTGCAACACCACTTCAATGATTTTTGTGAAAGATTTATATCACCATGTTCAGGGTATGCAATTATTCTCATCCTTCTACTTTGAGTTTTTCCTTCACCATTCACACAAATTCACCATGTTCCCAGATTTTGTCCCTTTGTCCCGTTAAATCCTGTCAATCAGATGCTATGTAAGTAGTTCCTTGAAAGAAGAGGAGCACGGTGCTCAAAGCAGGCGTTCTTTTTTGTTTTGTTTTTTTTTTCTTGGGGGGGTATCACTGCCCTCTGGTGGTCGTGGGAGCTACCCAGCCCTGCTCCTGAGAACCACTGCTGGATTTGAACTGCCAAGTCTATGGGCTGCAGCCCTGCACTCAACCACTTATGCCACCGGGGCTCAGCCCCAAAGCAGGCGTTCTTGACTAATTAAGCTAAAGTGTGGTTTGATTGAGGGACTTCTGGTGTTGCTGCTGGGTAAGGACTGGGTTACTAACGGCAAGGTTGGAGGGTCAAATTTACCAAGAGCTATGAGACAGAAAGATGAGGTTGATAGGTCCTATAGATTTACAGACTCCAAAGTTCCACCTAGGATTTCTGTGAGTTAATATCAACTTGATGGCAGTATTTGTTTTCTCATTTGTTGGTTGACAGTTTTAATGAAAACTTGGGTTTAAGATTTAAAGATTACTTAAGGGCAATCATTACCTATATTTATCCAACCTCAATGTATCCAGAAAGTATAGCTTTCATGACAACTTGAAATTCTGCTCTGCTTTTTTCTCCTTTATGATCAGGATTCTTCAAGAGAATCTCTGATAAAAATATTAAGGAAACAAGGGGAGCCTCATAGCAAAGGAGGCTACTGTTCACAAAGGCAGACACCTGTTCCATTTCCTCCTCTCATTCCTGTTGTTGTTTTCTCCTGCATTGTTCCAGGCAAAAAGAGACTACTTGTTGGACACTGAATGGGAGCTTTTAAACTACACAGCAAATGAGGCAGTAGAACAGAAGTAGTAAAAGCAATGTGACACCCATTGATTGGGATGTCCAATGAAACCATCACCCTAAACCTATAAACCAAGAAATCAAATTCCATAAAGTATTTTTATGGATTTCAGCCTTAGTAATATTTCTTTATTTCTTAATAATATAAATATATCCATATCTATCATGCAACTCTTGCCAATCCAACTTTTTAGTTGGCTTTACAATTATAACATCAAGACATCAATTACAACAATCACCTGAGACATAACCAATGTGAATTTTCTATCACCATAAATAAGAATTGTGTGTTTCTTAAGGAATTTTTCTGCTCTTTATCTGAATTCACTATTGGATGAATTAGATATTCTAATTGAAGAGTCTGTTCTATAATTCCGTAAGGCAGCACAACAAATATATAAGGAAAAGCAAAATTATTAGGGCCTGGAGGAAAAACAATTGACTTGAAAATCAACTTATTTGTATTTTCATGAGTGTCATTTTATCTCTTTGAAACAAGCTATTATCTTTAAAAATAGAAGATAAAGGCAAATGTTCTTCGGTGTCTTTTCCAGCACTGAACTTATGGGGAAAGCAAAATATCTATTTTCTTTTATTGCTACAGACCATTAACTTTGGTGGCTGTCACTTTGTAAATGACATACATTTCTCTTCCCATATTTCATGCATTCTCCCAGATGTGCTTACAGACTCCAGTGATAGAATTTTGCACTGTTGGAAATTGTTCACGAAAAGAATTTTTAGTTTTTACATTAATATTATTCCAGAATCTCTTAGTACAGGGCTAAGCAGCAGCTGGTGTGTTCAGTTATTTCCACATATTAGAAATCACTAGATAGTACTTTGTACATTTTGGTGGAAATTAATATGGTAAGACTCTCTTAAATAAAGGACCATTGAACCTGCACAGCAGGGCTGAAATTTTATACTGTTTTTTCTCCATAGAGACTAGCTTTTCAGTGGTCATTATGTTTTGTTTCTCTGAGTTGTGTAGGAAATCAAAATTCAAAATAAAAAGTTTACTTGCTCTGTATGGATTACAAATATATTCAAATGTGTGAATGATAACAGGTTCAAAAAAGAACATTTTGTAAGTGGGAATACCAGAACACTTGATTTGAGAAAAGCAAAGCAAATATTATAATGAAATATGGAGTTAGCAAGTCAAATAGGAAAAAAAAAGTTTACCATACATCAGGCTGAAAGAACTGAAGAAAAATCCAAGCCTTGATTTTGAATATCAAGAAATTCTATGAGCAAAATACTAGATTTTGTCAAAAGCATGAAAGAAGATGGCAGGAATACACAGGGTCACTGTACCAAATCCAATTATTTGGCATTCAAACATGTGTAAAAGAAGCATATGACCAAGAACCAATGGTACTGAAGATAATTCAAGTTGCACTGAAGGCATTAGTCAATTACAGGAATTAGCAGAGTAGACATTTCAATTGAAATATTTCAACAAGCTGATGAAGCACTGGAAGTACTTAATAAGTTCTGCCAAGAAAGTAGTCAACTACATAGCCAACTGACTAAGAGAGCTCCATTATAAAGAAAGTGAGCCCGCAGAGTGAGGACATTGTTAAATGAAAGCATTAATATGACATGCATGTCAATTTTTACTGAACATCCTTTAGCAATTGTGACAATACATTGGCAAGGTGTTTCCAGAAATTTCAGTCATACTCAGAAGAGGATATGTAATGAAAAACATTTATGTTGGCATCAAATAGATCTTGGCTCAAAGAAGAGAATACTAAAAAAAAAAAAAAAAGATAGGATGCCAGGGATATTTTTACATATGTTTTATTGACTATACAGAGATAGCTGACTGTGTGAATCATAAAAAAACTGTGAAAAACATTGGAAGAATTCTAGAACACTTCATGCTCATATGGAACCTATACATGGACCAAACGGCAGTCATTCAAACAGAATAAAGGAACCAACAGTCAAACATAAAAAAAGGAAAGTGTGTGTCAGGGTTGTGTTCTTTCAGCATACTTATTTATCTGTATAGTAAGCAGATTATTCACGAAACTGGACCACAGGAATAACAATATCAAGATTAGAGGAACGTGTGATATGTAGATGACACTTGCTAAGAATCAAGTATACTCAAAACATTTGCTGATAGATATCAAGGACTTCAAACTTCAGTATGCATTGGAAATCAATTAAAGAAAAATCTTCAAAACTACACCAATAAACAGCAGCATGAAAAGTGGAGAAAAGATTGAAGTTGTTATGATTTTCCTCTCACTTGTATTCACAGTCAATACTCAAGGAGGCCGCAGTCAAGAAGTCAAATAGCATCTTACTTTTGGTGAAGCAACTGCAAAAGACCTCTTTAAGCCATTGAAAAGGGAGGGTTTCACTTCGAGAGCCTAGGTCTGCTTACCAAAGGCATCCATAGGGTTTCCAAGGTTGTATCGCTTTTCAGAAACAGAATTCCATGCTTCCCCCCCTACCGAACCCCCACCCCCACCCCCACGGCACAGCTGATGGATCCAAACTACTAAACTCTAAGTTAGCAACTGTGCGTTTACCCACAGAACCAACAGGATACCGCTCTCTCTCTATCCTAGAGGAAAATAAGTTAATCTTAAAACTTGTCTCTAGCTCATTGGTCTTAGTCTTGGCTTGATTTACTCTTTCAGATTTTTGATGTTCAAGAGGTCTGCCCAAATGTCTCAACTTATTTGTTTTCTGGGCTTAGCTCTTTCACTTACGCAAAACACTTAGATAAATGGAGTTCCTGATGGACAAGACACATTTTAAGAATACTGTTTTCTAGATTGTGAGTGTTTAATACTTGCACATTCAGGTTCCTACAAAGGTTGAATTTAACTATTTTGTTATTTCTGTATTACTTGATTAAACAGAATGCTGGAAAAAAGCTCCATAGAATGTAATCATTTAAGTGAAATATTTAATCAATGTAATTATTTGTTGAATTATGGAACCACATTATAAAGATAAATTTGAGTGATTAATTTGAATAGTATGATGATAATCTACTGAGAGATGATATAGTGGCATACTCAAAATAAACCAAGGAAAGAGGACAATTCGGGTCAAGTTGTCCCTATCTTTTCCCCCCTACATCATCAGAGGAAAGCATAGTCATGATTTTCCCACAAGCATGCAGCATGCCAGGATGGTAAAGCAAGGAGGCCTGAATTGATCATCTCTGAGTTCTCTTGAGGAACAAAATGTGGTACACACGATCAGTTTTGTTACACTTTCTCTGGAAGAGAAAAGCAAACCCATGATTCAGAACAAGCACAGCTATCTCTGTTTCTTCTCTGAAAGAAAAAAGTTTACTTGAGTCCTCATAAAATATATGCTGAATGCAACAAGAGCTTCACTTTGAAAAATGATACCCCTAGAGTGAGCTCCTAATGAGTTTCACATCGCTGCTCATAGAATGGCCCTCAAGGTTGGATGGTGAGATGCCCATACACAGTTTGTTTTTAACAGTTTGTTAAAAGCTACACTTGTTGGTAGTCCTCAGGGTACCTCTGCCCAGTAAAGCTGTTCTTTCTGGAATTACAGAGCACTTCATGATGTTTATTCACTTGACACATAATTTTCACAGAAAAAAAGTCTGCCTATGAACCTTGTGCATCATTATGTCATGCTTATTATCAATATTAGATCACTATTGTTTATCTCAGATTATGGTTATTTCAACCAATCTTGGCACGATTGGTATGTTTGTGTATCTATTTTTCATTAACTAGTTGGTTAGACAATTTCTTTAGGTAGAAGAGCACAATGTATTGGAACAGTTATTCCAATATAATCTGAAATGTTTGTTTATGTAAGGCACATTTGCTTTTGTGAGACTTATCAGGCATCTGGGGTTGTCTACTATAGTGAAAAGATTTAGTCTTTCTCTCAAAATCCTCACCTTGAGAGAACCCTCACTTTTCTGTCCATCCTTCTCACACTTAACTAACCCCCATCTGAAACTTGAAGTTATGGTGTAGCTGTATTGCTGAAGTGTTCAGCAGAGCTGCAAGACTACAACCAACTGGGAAGAGCTACTTAATGATCTCATGAAAGAAGTAGCTAAGATGTCATTTCCTAAGCACAACAGTCTATTCCACAGATGACAATGTCTTTTGACACAGGGCCAGGCAGGGTTTATCCCACAGTATGTCTTGTCCCATGAGATGAAGTCAATTTGATACCAATTAGCAACAACCATGGCAATGGTAACAAAAACATTTCACCTCCTTATATTAGTGGGAGTAGATTAGGATTATAAGAAACACACCTAGAGGCAGAGGGAGAAAAGAAACACACCTAGAAAATCTTTCCTGCTTCCCAGTGGCTGAGCAGGTTGGTGGGTCAGCTTTTTGCAATGAGAACAGTGGTTCTGCACACAATCACCTGGTGTCAGATCTATTGTCAGGCATTTACAAAGGGAACATGCAAAAGATCCATGTAGATTTTTGCCAGTCCTGGGAGTGACATAACATCATCACTTTCATTCCCAGTTCATTAATTAGATCTTGGTCACCTAGCCAGTGTTTCACTGTAGGTAAGTTTGAAAGAACAGATTGTGATTCTATGTTACAGTCAGAAATACAGACAGAAAGTATATTCTGGCCAAATGAATCTTTGATTGTTTCCAACCATTAAGTGGTGAACTATTTATTAGTCCAAAGGTCGGTGGTTCATACCCACCAAGAGGTACTTCAGAAGGCAACTTTGGTGATCTGCTTTCAAAAGCATCTTGGACACCATAAAGAGGAGTTTAACTCTGCACCCAGGGGATCACTAGTATGGGACATCCAACAGATGGGGATTAACTTCACCAACAACTATAACTATACTAACCATATTTCTCACAACTGCGTCTCTGCAAAAGCACATAGAGGATAAATATGTTCAGCCATTTAGTTGACAGGAAGGAAATGTTAAGAATACTATAGAATAATTATAGAATTCTCGAAATAAGAGACAAGACGAGGTGCGAATGGATGTCAACTCCCCCTTAGCTATCTGTGTCTGAGATAATTTGTTTAATTATTCTTTCTCAATTTTTAGTTTGCACATTGATATGAATGATTAGTTTGCAAAGAACTGTATCTCTGTGTACAGGGCAGGTCTACATACTCACATTTCACCCAGTATTTCTGGAGGAAAGTCACACAAGAATTAGATGTCACAAATTGACAATATCCATACACCACAACTTTTAATTGCTTGAAGTTCATCTATTCATTAAATAACATGGGATTCATGTCTGATCTACACAGGAGGAGAATCAGACTCTACACCAGTCTAAGGATGATTGCCACAAGGTGGAGGTCAGGCACATCTCCACCCTCTATCCTTTACTTACACTCAGATCAGCCCCCACTCTCACCTCTAACACCATTTCTCTGCTGAGTTCGATACTTCATTGCAATGGCAACAGAGAACTCATAGACAATACTCACTTTAGGGGCTCATTTAGGGAAGCAAACAGATTATTTAAGTTGCATATAGAGTTACATGTGGGCTGCTAATTGGAAGTTCAGCAAATCAAACCCCATGCAATTCATTCCAGATGAAAAAGATGGAGAAATTGGACAACGTAAGACATGAAAAATAATCATAATTTATAAATTATTGAGGGTTAATGAGGGAGGGGAAAATGAGAAGCTGATATTAAATTCAAACATAGAAAGAGAATGTTTTAAGAATGATGATGCCAGCAAATGTACAAATGTGCTTGAAGCAATGGATAGATGTATAGCTTGTGATAAGAGTTGTACAAGCCCCCAGTAAAATGATTAAAAAAATAAACTAGAGTCTCCAATATCCACAGGGGAAGTTCTTCTTTGTCCTAGGGTCACTACGGACTGGAATCAACTGCATGATAGTGTGCTTGGTTTACTTAATAGGTACAAAATGTTAAGGTTACAGTTCTTTTGTAGGCAACACCTCTTCTGAGTCCTGTTGTCAGGCATGTCTCTGTCTTTGCAGTCTCCAAGATGACATTTAATCAGAGGGATGCCTTTCAAACATGTAGATAGCCTCTCTTGGGGCAGTGATCTACACACATTGAAAGGAGGGGCAGGGTGTGAAGAAAAAAGGAGGGGAGCAATTCAAAACAGCAGCCATAGTCTCAAGTTTTCTTAAAATTTGAATCATCTTGAATAATTTTTAATCACAGATGAGAATGTTCCTAGCAATGATGTCAACATAAATGTCCAGGCAACTAAACCTGATGAAGCCCAAATTAATTTTTTCACTTCAAAAACAAAAGCATAATAACATGAAAACCTTTTATGATGCAGAATGAAGTTAAACCTTGTACATAGTGAATAGGCAATTATATGCAATTTAACAAGCGCTATGATCCATGAACCTGTGAGATTCTGTGAAACAATACAATGAAGTTTCTCAAAAATGGTGAAAGAGCTCAAGGACTGGTGTTGGGGATATGAATATTGATCTGTGTCAAAATAAGAATAAGTATGGACCATTTCATAATGAAGTTTCATAAAGTCAAAGGCTTTAGACTTAATGATTAATTTTTATTTTATATCATTTCATCTACTCTCTCAACTAATTCTTAATTATAATTTTGGTGACAGAAGCCTTGAGTCTTTTTATTCTGTCAGTACCACAAAGGACCCTCCAAATTAAACTTAAAGCATTTTAAAAATTAAACTAATTCTGGGTACCCAAAATTTTATTGAAAATATGTTGGTTTATGAAATTTCAAAACGCAGAAGTAAATGAAGTAACACAATTGCTTTATGGCTAAATAATTTTTAATAATTTTGTATTTCTCACAATAACAGGATGCTATAAAGCTTAATTTCCATTAAACTTGTTTCTGTTGCATGAATTTCTATAGAAAAGAGTTAGGTGCATAAAGTTACTATTTAATGTGTCAGACTAGGATAAAAATACTTATTTACATCACTTCTATAAATGTCACAAAGGCTAAACATTTTCTTTCTGAGTCCAGTAACCAAGAAGAATACTGGGAATCGATGACAAGAATCTAAATATAACCTCTTCCCTAGGGTAATAACAGGGAAGTGGGTGAGGGGAGACAGTGGACAGTGTAGAAGATGACAAAGTAACCATCAGTTATAGATTATGAAAGGTTTGTGAGGCGGGGGAGCAAGGAGGGAAAGGAAAGATGAAGAGCTGATTCCAAGGGCTTAAATAAAAAGCAAATGTTTTGAGAATGAGGAGGGCAACAGATGTACACATGTGCTTGACATGCAATGGATGAATGTATAGATTGTTATACGAGGTAAATGAGCCCCAATAAAATGATTTTCAAAAGATAGTATTTTTGATAGATAACAGATAATGTTTGGAAGAGGTCCTTATGTGTTAAAATGGAGTTTTGATTAACTAACATTATGGGAAACCTGCTATTCAGGGCCTGAATTGCTACTACACATTAGGCAGAAAGGAAACTGAGGTTGTGTCCAAGAGTAGTGTGATTATTCCAGTTTATCCATGCCCAGGCCTTTTCAAGTAAAACAAGTTTAAATAGATCCTTATGACCAGGGAGTGGCTTCAGACAAATTCTTTCAGGAACACACCTTCAAAAAACAGTTCCAATTAAAACAGTAGCTCCTGAGTGCTTTCTGCTGGGGCAGTTAAACTCCAAGCATAAGAGTCGGCTCAAAAGATCCTGGTGTATGTTTGGGGGTATTTTCAAGGGATAATTTTAGTAGACTTCTTAAAAGAAACAGGAATATAATGGGATCTAATTATGAAATGGTTTTAAGAAAACTTAAAATTACATAAGTTAAAATCAACCCGGTCTAGGAAAGTTGCACGGTGTGTAGATTTCCCACTGCAACATGCTGCTGCTCAATCCTGGAGTTTGGCAAGAGCTCGCCTAGGAGAAGAAACCATTTTCTCCTCCACCTGGAAAACCTGATTCTTAAGAATTAATTTATTCTCAATACTTAAGTAACATTTAAAATGAGTCCATTTGGTATTCCAAAACTGTCTTTTTGAAGTTATGTAATTGAAGATCACATCATTTCTCAGATCCACTACAAGTTCTGAACATATTCTAGAGATATGATCTGAATGTTTTACCCTACAGTGACACACTTAACTTTTCTCTACAATATTGCAACTTTAGGATTGTATAATTTAAGAAACTAGCATTAAAACTTTATCACAGATTTTGTTTTACATAGGAAAACGGTCGGAGGCAGAATAACAGTGCAAACTCCTTATGTCAGTAGATGTTCAAAGAAAAACAAGGAAGCCAGTGGATAGAATGTGTGGTTCATTAATAAGTGGATGAATTAAATTATAGATTAGCAAAGTAACTGCACACTTGATACAAGCAGCATATTTGATGATACTAAAGGAAATGGGAAGCTACTAGAGGGCTTTGAATACAAAGTGGATTTGTTGTTCTAATGCTTTAAGAGGCTGTTCTTGAACATTGATTGTGTGAAAAATGGATGGAATATGTTATTGTTAAAATGATTCTGACTCTTAGGGATCCTTACACCCAACAAACTGCACTGTACTCAATAGGATTTTCAATAACTAATTTTGGCGGGGGGGGGGGAGGTAGCTCAGAGGCTTCCACAACCACCCCCTCCTGAAGACCTCAGTGTTATAATGACTTCGCATCCAGTTGCTATCTGCATGGTTGTCAATTTAAAACTATCAAAAGTGATGTGGGAAAAAGAGAGGACTTTCTACTCCAAGACCCATAGAAGGGTGCTATGTGTCAGCATTGACTCAATGGCAATGAGTTTTTCTCCAGTACAATGCTGCATAGAAAGACATTTCCAAATTTTTGTTAACCATCTACTTAAAGTGGATGCATTTTTCTATGTCTAGCCACAGAAACCATTGAAACTCTACAGTGACTAGAAAATAGACAGACAAGGAGGAAAGATGAAAAAGGAAATGGTACTAAGAGAGGAAAGCGTAGGACGTGAGAGACTAACAATCAGCTTTGTTCGGATAGTAAAGCGGAAATAAATTACTGTTGGACTGTATTTAGTGTAAAAGGGAAATGAAATTTTTCAGGTACTCAGTACAATCACAAGAATGGAGTTAATAATATTAAAATTGGGAGAGAGTTTAGAGATCATAATTTAGGGGGATGAGGAGTTAAATTTTAAACTTAAGATGTCTAAGAAATAGATGTTGCTTTCATTCTTATTATACACAATTCAAGAGGTTGTAATAGCTGAAAAACAAGGCCTAAAATTGGAGGTCTGATTAACAACCTAAGATATGCAGAAGACACAACCTTAGTTGCTGAAAATCAAGAGGACTTAAGGCAGTTACTGTTGAAGATCAAACACTATGCCTTCAATAGTAGTTATGCTCTAACAGAACAAAATTGGAACCAAAACAATTCCTCACAACTAGACTAATAAGCAACACTGTGAAAACAGAGAAAATGTGCATATTTTTGTAGATTTCATTTTACTTGGATCCACAATCCATGCCCTTGACATCAAGAAATCAAAAAAAAATTACATTGGGCAAATCTGCTCCTTAGAGATCTCTTTTTTAAGAAATTGAAATGTGAAAAAGCAAAGACTTCCCCTTGAGATCTAATGTGGGACAGATTCAAGTCGTGCTATCTTTGATCACCTCATATTCAGCTGAAAGTTGGATAATTAGTTTTTAAAAAAGAAGAACCACTGCATTTGAATAATGGTGTCAGCAAAGAATATTTAATTCCGAATGTCTAGATGAATGAAAAAGTACGTTGTGGGAGAAGTATGTTCCTTGGAAGCAAAGATGAGGTTTCCTTTCACATGCTTTAGACATACATGTTATCAGAGCAGCCAGTCCTTGAGGAAGACATCACGCTAGGTAAAATAGAGAGCCAGCGAAAGGGAGGAATACCCTCAATGGAAGATTCTGGCATAGCGACTTCAGCAATGGCTGCACCATAGAAGCAATTATGACGCTAACACCGAATAAAGGACTTTCATTCTGTCACACCTAGGGCCGCTCTGACTTACACCTAACTGAATGGATGGCACCGCAGATCAACAAAAACATATCCGTGGAGAAAATGAGTAAACAGCGTGTTTATGGGAAAATCCCCTGGTTAAAAAGAAAATGTTTAATAGTGACTCGTGGGTTGATAGTTTTTCAAGTCACGACTCTAAATAAGAGCACACAGGTTGAAGGAAGAGATTGATTTGCGGGTGCTGGAAGTTGTGAATAATTAAAGTGCAGGTGAAGCTATAGCAGTGGGAGCGGTAAATGAGTGGAGGGTGTGGGGTCTTGAGACTGGAAGGAAGGAAGGAAGGGTGTCCAAAAGTAAGAGGTGGTCCACAGCAAAGATGCTCTGAATTGTATTTGGCAGCGTCACACTCATTCACCCTAGGACAGTCATTACTAGAATACAAAGCAAGAGGAATGTTTAATTAATTCTTCAGTAGATTGTCTCTTTCCCTGAGCCTCTGCCCTAACCTGTCTACTGTCACGTTTTCTAAGGGTAAGAATATAATATTGTAATTTTATTCAAATAATGAGGACATTGTATGATATTCTCAAAAATTTTACAACCCCCTTACGTCAGTTATTTAATTCAGCTGGTTCCCTTGTATGTGTGTATTCTCATTTGTGTGGGCTCATTATATGGGAGAATACGATAGTTTTCGCTATTAAAAGCTTGCTAGATTAAAACATACCACAAAGCAACCCCTTGATTTCCTGGCACTCACTGCCTCTCTCTGTCACGCTGACCTCAAAGGTATTTCTATGATTTTTTTCCCTCAAAGGCAAGGCAGATATATGCAGAAAATGAGTCAAATCTTCCTTTATATTTCAAAATAAGCCTTTGAGAGCTTCTGATGACAGGCGAAGAGAGAAAGGAGTCTTTGAAATAACTCTAAAGATAAAGAACAAAACCCCAGGGGGATTAAGAACATTAAATTTAAACTACAAACTGCAGCATAGGCATGACTATATGATGCTAAGAAGTCTTATTAACTTTAGGAGATATATTAATTCATTCGAGAGCTGAAAAAATATGAGACCTAAAAACACTGGACATGTTACAAAGCTTTTCTAGAGCTGTTCGTGAATGACCAAAGGGCATGCCACTCCATGGTAGACCTCAACAGAACCGCCTCCAGCTTGAGACCCACAGGGCAGTGAAGCGAGCCAACCAAAGTAAGTGCCCAGGGGCACCCCCCTCCACCAGCCAGCGCCTTGCTCTACAGGCCAATATATCCCATTCCTTCTCAAGTTCTGACTCCCGGTTCTGCTGCTGTTCCCTGGGTGTCACAGCTTTCTTTAGCATCTGGTTTGCTGGGCAGGGATCTCTCTTTGTGAGAGGCCGCGAGTTCTGGTAAAGGTACCAGTTTTTAACATTGGTAAAGCGGAACATTACTGACTGGAGGTGGGTGTGGAGGGGTGGAGGGTAGAGGGGTATATTCCCTTCCTTTTCTCCCGCCATTCCCTAGCTTGTCGTACATTCTTTCCAAAAATCGGGATTTTTTAAAAACTCCACGAGATGCGGGAAAAATTGTTTAAAATCGGGACCGTCCTACCAAACATGGGACGTCTGGTCACTTATGCTCATGATCTGGCTGGAGCTCCCAATGAAGGAGTGGTGGGTAATATATCTAATTTAATTGCAAAAGAAAAATACAACATCTAAGACCATGATTGCATCAGAAGTAGTTTTTATTACCTTTTTCTACCTCCCAGTAATATTGTTAAGTTTTAAACTTGCTTTGATATTTAGACAGCTATTTTGAGAATCGGAATCAGGAGTTTGGTTTCAGGCTTCAATTGCATCATAATATCTCTCATTTTTAATGTATATAAACTATAATAAGTTTGCCTTAAGAATCACATTTTTTAAAAAAAAAGAAAAGAATCACATTTTCCAGTCAAGCAAACTAGCAGGTAAAAGATATTCATTATTGTTGTCCCTGAAATGTTCCTGTGAAGATTGTTGATGTGGCTATGATTTCTGACATAGATGTCTACCATAATGAAATAAACACCAACAACAAAAATTAGTCCAGAAGGTCTTTTTTACAAAGTTAACTGAATAGCTGAGAGGTATTAAAGCATAAGGAGAGTTGACATTGAGATGTGTGTGATTTTTGATGATAGCTTTACTTGCCTGAAGTTCAATTTTTCCATCTCTGAAAAAGAATGCTAGAACAGCATGTTTTGAGGCAGATTATTGGAGATTACAGACATGAAGTTTTCTGTTATAAGCATTCAGTACTGGTCTTCATTTCCTCTCCTAAGAGACCTAAAGATCTTCTAAACTTCAAGGACTTTCCTAGTTGAACTGGATTCCAATGTTTAGACACGTATGAATTTAGCATTTGCAAAAGTTCATCAAACTAAAAAAAAAAAGCGAAAACTCTCACTGCCATCGAGTTCCTACTGATTCATAGGTACCCCACAGGACCGTGGGTAATTGCCGCTATGAGTTTTTGAGATTATAAATATTAGTGGAAGTATGAAGCCCCATCTTTCTCTCTCTCAAGTTCAAGCAAAAGTAAAAAGTAAAGGCATAGGAAATATAGAGACGATTTTGCTTATTTGAATTGTCTTTAATTTAAAACCATTGTTTTTAAGACAGTGAGTTGAGTTATATAAAGAAAATAGTGCAGTCTACTATTTAAAGTGCAGTTCCCACTACTTAAAGAAATTACTCCTGAATTAAGAGACATTTAAGTTTACTAACCAAAAAAAGTTTAATAACCATAAAAAAGTCAAATGAAACTAATCTTATTTTTTTCAAATAGGAAGAGATAATTAAAATCCCTGTGCATAGTGGCAAAGATATAGAAATTTGATAGCTTCCATTTGTGAGACTTTAGTTAACTTTTCTTATTAGCTACTGTCGAAGAATAAATTGATGCAATCTCATTGGAAGACAATTAAACAGTAGTCAGAAGGCAATCAAATATTTCCGCAGTAAATGTAGATATCTGCATGCATTGCTGCTGCAGTATCTCCAATATAGTAAGCAAACAAATCAATAAAATAATCAAAGACAATATTAAAGGAGATTGTTTTGCCCCAGGAGATGATCCATAAGACTCTCTACCGTAAATTAACAAGATGATTTTGAAAGGGAGCAAACGCAGATAAAGCACAAACAAACAAAATTAGATCCAGAAGTAGTTTATGGGTTTGCGCAAATTCTCACTCCAACTTAAAAACATTTATTTTTTACCTGATGGCCCTTCTCAATAATTACCCTAAGGAGGAGAACCTCGAAGATTTGGGTGTAAAAGAAAAATGTGGCGGAGAAATTAGATGATACCAATCATCTGATAAAGTAGCATCTGCAGTCTTAAATATTTGTCTACATGAAGCAGCCATGTAAGTTAGATTTCAATTACGTCCACATCAAAGAAACACACTGTGGCAGCCATGGGCTTATGTTAATTTTATGATTGAAATATAGGCATGGAGTCTAGCCTGTTAATCTGGAGAGCCATTGAGTAGCCAATGAGGCCTCTATGTGCGTATGGCTTTCTCCTGAGACTTCTGGGAAATGTCGTGATATTTCCCTTGTGAGGATGAGAAGCTATCTTCCCCAATTATTGGGACTTAGTTTCAGAGACGATTAATCACAGACAAGATGGCAGCATCTGAGAAGCTGGAGGAGCTGGCAGAGAGACCACACGGCTTTGCCCTGATTGAGCCAGACCTGTGAAGCTGGGGCGGCCACGTGGAGACCTTTGCAAGTGATGAGTTGCTTCTGCTGTTGATGGACCCTGAGCCCTGGAAGCGAGGAGCCATGTGAAGACCCCTGCCAGCACTGGGATTCTGCACCCACTGACCTGTGACTTCGTGAGTTGGAAGGAGACTTTATAGACTGATTTCGGGCATATGGGTTAATATCAGACTTATGACTTTGTACTGGACTGGATTGGGATGCCTTGCTAGTGTCACATTCCTTTTGTATATAAACCTTTCCCTTACATCTACATGCATGTCTATGAAATTTGTTCCTCTAGCCTACCTGGACTGACACATTATGGTACCAGGAGTGGGGCACCACTCACTATTACTCCTATTGACCCACTTGCAGCATTTTTGCTTCCTGTCCCAGCAACCCTATGTTCTTCAGGACTGAAGGTCCTGCTCCCGAAGGAAGCAACTCTCCCACCTGGAAACACAGCATGAATTCCACTGAACTGGCAGCTAAGAATGCCCTCTGGCCACTTTGGGCTTCTCATGCCTTTGGATCAAAAGATCAAGAAGGGTGTCACTGTCCTGAGTGGTGTGATTGATCCAGATTATCAAGAAGAAATTGGACTGGTGTTACATAATGGTGGTAAAGAGGAATATATCTGGAATCAGAGAGATCCCATAGGTTGACTCTTAGTGCTACCATGCCCTGTGATAAAAGTTAATGGTAAATTACAGCAACCCCATCATGACAGGACATCTAGTGACCTAGACTCCTCAGGACTGAAGGTCTGGGTCACCCCACCAGGCAAAAATCCACAACCAGCTGAAGTGATTGCTGAGGGCAAAGGTAGTACAGAATGGATAGTAGAAGAAGGTAGTTCTACCTTCTCGATGTGATCAATTGCAGAAGCGAGGTTTGTGATTGTTCATCTATTTTCTGTTTATGAGCTTATTGAATCTTTTCTTTGCTCATATATGATAGATGTTTGATGTTAAGTATAAGTTTGATTTCATTGATGTCTGGAAATTCTATATGGGTAAAACATTGTTTTACCATGTTGGCAAGGGGTGGATTGTGATGGGTAGGTTTGTCATGCCAACGTGGACACAGATGATTGATGGGTCTGTTGTGATGGGACAGTCAATGAACACATAGGATGAATTGAAGGGCAGAGATAGGAAGGGCTCAGCGAGTCCCACCCTCTCTCTTGCTTTTGGATCTTCGGGCCAGAGAGCTGGTTTGTTCATCCTGTGCCTCGACCTCCAAGAAACACTACCCGTGGGACATCTAATCGTGGACTGTGTAGCTATGAGTTGCGGTTGCTTCAAGTCCTACTTTGCCACACTCCTGGAATATACATCTCTTGAGCTGGGGACTGTCGGACTCTGTCATCTGGCTGACTGTTGGTGACCTGCTCTGCTGTTTGCTGCCTGTGACCAGATAGCCTGAATTGCTCTACAGAGGACTGTTCAGCGGCCCTCAAGACTTGAAGGAATGCCAGTCTTCTAGTTGCCTCACGCAAGTGAGTTGCACTAGGCAATCTGTACTGCTTTATAGGTAGTTAACTGTTTCTTTCTTATCTTAGATAACTTTCTCTATATATAAATATAGAAAAAGAATTACTAGTGTCCTGATTTTATTTCTCTAAGAGAACCCTGCCTGACACACACACTCACAGTTTTGACAAAAGAATTGTAAATCATATAATCCAAAGCTGAAGGATGGAGTAGAATCAGAGCCTAAATTATAAAAATCTAGTTTGTAGAAGACACTGATGACAGAGTGATCCCAACACTCATTTGTGTGATCTATATAGGTCTCCAGTGATTTCCCTCCAACCACAGTAGAGGGATTTGGTTTGATTACCAAACATTGTATTTGAGATATGAAGATAGAAGACCAAAATGATAAACCTGACTGAAGAGATTAAAATTTTGTCAGGCATTCCTCTCTCTGATGCACGTTGGACCCGATCTGGTGTTCAACATTTTCTGTATTTTTTGTATGTTCATTTTGGGGTTTATTTCACATGTTATTGGGAGTGAACCCTTAAATTGTTATTGAATATTCTCTTTTTCAGTATATGAAAGCCAGCATTGATGAACCTACTGAGAAAGCAAGTAGAATAATGAGTTTCAGTGAGGTGTACCCCAGGAGAGAGAACAGGGGAGCTGATGCAGGCGAGTGGATGAAAGCATGATTTGAAACTAATTGTGGTAGGAATGGTATAATACTGCTTCATGTAGCTGAACTGTGGAACAATATGCCATCTGCATCAGCTCCCAGTAAAATGGCTTTGAAAAAATAAAGAAAGTGAGGGGGGAAATAGTGTATCTAGAATACATATGATTATAGAAATTAATTTTACAAAAATTATACATATTTATATGGAAGTATTGATAATTTATACATATATATGGAAGTATTGATTTGAGGGGGGCTTTAGGCACTCTGGTGGTATGGTTGCTCACTGGGCTATGCTCAGCATGCTCTGTGAGTGAAAGAGCGGTTTCTCTTCCTACAAACAGATCCAGTCTTGGACACCCAGAGGGGTTGCTGTAAGTCAGCACGGACTCAATGGCAGAGTTTGGGGTTTGATTTGGTGCCACAGAGGGCTGACTGCTGAGTTAATTACCACAAGGTCAGAAGTTCAAAACCATGAGTTGCTCTTTGAGAGAAAAATAGGCCTATCTGTTCCCACAACAATTTTGCTTCAGAAATTGTATGAATTAAGTCTTCTCTGTCCTATGAGATTCTATGAATCAAAACAGACTCAGTGGGAGTGAGGTTTTTATGCATTTATTTACAAATAAGTAAAATACTTTGTGGTGGTCATATACTTGATGTCAATTTCATGATTGGGAGTCTAGGGGTGGTGTGTAGCCTGATACTCTGGAGATAACCAATGAAACCTCTGTGTGGGCATGGCTTTCTCCTGATAATTCTGGGGAGACTCACGATATTCCCCAATTGGAGGAGAGAGACTAGACTGAGTTGCTGGGAGATGTACTACTGACAAGATGAGATGACAGCATGAGGATCGATTTGGATTCCTGGAGACTGGGGGAACCAGAAGAGAAGTCACAGGGTCTTGCCATGATGGGACCAGACCTCTGGGGCAGAGAAGCCACAGAGAGACTTCTGCCAGTGCTGAGATGTTCAGAAGGCCACGGGGAGACCCCTGCACTGTTGAGATGCTTTACTGCCACCAGGCACACAAGACTCTGCATCCACTCGCCTGTGATTGTCCTGGTGTCATCGCATGTGCTTCATAAGTCAGAAGTAAACTTTATAGACTTGTATAAGACATATGGGCTAATATTGGACTTATGACTTTGGACCGGACTGATTGGGATGCTTTCTCAATGTTCCATTCCTCTTGTATATAAACCTTTCTCATATATTCATATCCATGTCTATGAATTTGTTTCTCTAGTCTACCCAGACTAACACATACATTATAAAATTTGACCCTTTCTAAAGTACCTTGAGTAGAAGTAATTTTTTTTTAACTTTTCCCAATCTCTATCTGGTAGCTTCTTGTTTTGCTCCTTTATTTTTGAAATAAGAGTCTTTTTTTCAACATTGTGTTAATCTGGGTAGACAGGGAAACACATCCTTAGACACATATTTGTATATAAGAGAGTTTTATATAAAGGGTAATTGTACATTAAGAAAACATCCCAGCCCAGTCCAGATCAAGTCCACAAACCTGATATTAGCCCATATGTCCAACAGCAATCTGCAAAGTCTTTAGACTCACAAAACACATACAATGACACCAAGACAATCACAGGCCAGTGGATGCTGTCTTGTGTCTCCAGTGGCAGTAGAAGCAGCTCAGTGCTGGCAAGGATCACCCCTCTCCACCCCACCCCCATGACTCCTACAGTTTCCAGGGCTCAGGGTCTATCAGCATACTGCCATATGTCTTGTCAGCTGCAATGTCGCTCAGGGAATGAGCTGAGAGAGACAGTGTCTGCCTCCAAGAAGGAATTACAATATTTCCCAGAATTCTCAGGAGAAGGCCATGCCCACCCAGAGGTTTCATTGGCTATCTTCAGATTGACAGGCTAGACTCCACCTCTGTAACTCTTAATCTTCAAATTGACACCAGAGTAGGTGTCAACAACATAGACTGCTACAACATAGACTTTCTTGATTTTGTTTTGAGCAGTTTCATATTTACAAAGGAAAGAAATGTGCAGTAATAGTGTTCACTTGTATTCCTCTGCCTGCTGCACACTGTTTCTCCAATTGTATGCAACTTGTGGTACTTTGCTAAAAGTAATGGATCAATATGGATTGGTTATTATTCATTATAATGCCCAGTTTCCATTAGGGGTCACTCTGTATATTCTATAGTCCTATGGGTTTTGATAAATACGTAAAATCATGTATCTAGCCTTACATTATTATACAAAGGGTTTTGATCGCCTAAAAATTACTGTGTGCTCTCTGAAAGATTTATCCTTATTCCTCTCAAACTCACGACAATCATTGACCTTTTTGCTGTACTTATAGGTTTGTTTGGTTGTCTTCCAGTGTGCTGTGTATTTGAAATCTTGTATTATGTTTCATGTTCTGAGCAGCTTCTGTTGTTTAGTGATTAGCAACTAACATTTACCATAGAACAGCTGTTCATATGGAACGGATACAAAGCAAATGATTACTACATGGTTTAAATCAGGAAAGACGTGTGTCAGGATTGTATCATCTCTCTGTACTCTATCCTAAATGAATAATCAAAGAAACTGGATTATATGAAGACTTTTGCAATAAGATTGGAGAAATGGTGCTTCGCGAGCAGGGATATGGTGATAAAACAACATCATATGTCTGTTGATGAAGATCAAGGATCGCAGCCCTCATTGTAGATTACAAATCAATAAAAAGAAAAACGAAAATCTCACAGCTGGACTAATGAGCAACATCAACATAAAGGCAGAAGAGATTGAATTTTTCAAAGACCCTATCATGTTTGGATCCACAACCAATATTTCTAGAAGCAGCAGTCTAGCGATTAAAAGATAGGTTGCTCTGACTAAATCTGTTGCAAAAGATCTAAGAGTATGGACAAGCAAGCATGTTACTTTAAGGATTAAAATATACCTGACACAAACCATGGTGGTATTTTCCATTGTCTTATCTGCGTGTGAAAGTTGGACATTAAACAAAGCAGACTGAAGAAGAACTGAATGAACATATTTGAATTTGGTGCTGGCAAAAAATATTGGAAGTAAATGGAATTCTAAAGAACAAACCAATCTGTATTGGAAGAAGTCAGGTCTGAGTGCACCTTAGAGACAAGGATGGTGAGATGTGTATGATATACTTTGAGCATCTTTAGAGAGACTAGCCCCTAGAAATGAACATCGTGCTTGGCAAATAAAAGCGCAGCGAAAGAGAGCAAGGGTCACAGCGAGAAGGATTGACGCGGTGGCTTTCACAGTGGGCTCAACCATAGTGACAATTGTGGGGACTCTGGCCCAGAACTGGGCATTAGGGTCATTCTTTGGCATTAGGATTGCTATTGCCTGGAACTGACTTGGTGGCCTCTAATGGCCACCATAACCGAAATGGGTAGCATGGAGTAAAATGATGGCATAGACTAGATTGGTGGAATGTGTATTTGGATTGCACCATTAAAGTGTAGGGCACCCTTTCACTTTACTCCTCAGAAAAGGAGGTGGCAGGGAGATTGTAGCCTAAAACTCATTGAAAGACATTAGTTGAGGGCTGAGCCCCTGTGGCGTAGTGGTTGAGTGCGGGACTGCGGCCCATAGGTTTGGTGGTTCAAATCCAGCAGCAGCTCTCCAGGAGCAAGGCTGGGTAGCTCCCACAACCACCAGAGGGCAGTGATGCCCCCCCCCAAAGCAAAACAAACAAAAAATAAATAAAAAGAAAGACATTAGTTGAATCATTCAGAATATCGTGAAATACATTCCCTGCCTATGGGAAACTCCCTCAAAAAGTAATTGTAACTAATCCACCTCTGATTAAGATACAGATGGATAGAGACTGCAGTTTTAATTTTGTCTGGGAAACCTGGGGATCTGGTTAGCTTATTAGTATTGTAACCAGAAGCCTTCTGCTCATCTGGGATGTACCTGATTTTATGAAGTTTACTGGAGCAAAAGCTGACTCGCTGGATGATTGCACCGAACTATGCAGGGTATTAGCTGTGTGTGGCTCACTTGGATCCTGTTTATAAGAGAAGATGTCAGCTGCAAGAAGATGAAGTTTACAGATGGATGACCCTTCAGCGCCATCTGTCTGGGGGAAATATCTGCAAAAGAGCGGAGCCCAAGAGGGACTAGAAGGTGCCCCAAAGAATTTTTTGCTCTCTCATCTCAGAAACAAAGACTTCAAAGCTACTCTGTCACACAAGATTATGTCTATCCCAGAATATGCCCCTTCTCCTTGGTCTGATAAACACTACAGCCAGAAGGAAGGAAAGGTTTGACAGTCATGTTTGTAATTTTACTGCTACTCTAATTGCTACAGATAATATAGTTATTGTGGACATTTCTGTGACTGAAATTAATTACGTCTAATGAGAAAAGTAACAAAACCCTTTTAAAATTTTGTCTTCAAATGAACAGGAGTCCTGGAGGACCCCATGTTTTAATTGAAGGGCACAGTGAAATCATTCTCGCTGAGTAAAGGTATGATCAAAAATTAAGGTAAGATATTGAGCATACATTAACTTTAATTATTGAAAAGATGCCAAGTATTTTAATCCAGTTTGTGGTTACAATGATTCTGCTTATTTCAGCCTGAGTTGGAGAAGCAGTTATTACTTGACAGTAGGGTGAATATGAGTTACTTAGCTTCTCTAAAATTAGTGTATTGGTTTCTCTTTGTTACACTAGTGACAGTATCCCTTTGTTCTGTTCACACAACTGTCTCTTGATTCATATACAAGTTTCACATGAGCAGAATGAAATATTCTGAAGTACTCAATCTCCTTATGATCCACATTGTCAATGCCTTATCACAGTCAATAAAACACAAATAAACATTTTTTCTGGTATTCTCTATGTCCAGTCAAGATCCATCTGACATCAACAATGGTATTCCCTTTCTCACATCCTTTATGAATCCAGTCTAACCTTCTGGCAGTTCCCTGTCAATGTACTGCTGCACACACTGTTGATGATCTTCAGCAAAATTATACTTGTATCTTATGTCAATAATAATTTTTGTCTTAGGACAATGTGAACATTGTTTAGGACAATATGAACAATTGACAATTTTTGTTTAGGACAATATGAACATTGTTTTAGGACACTGTTCTTTGGCATGAGATCAAATATGGATCTCTTTCAGCCAATTGGCTAAGCAGCATTGCTGGGAGTCATCATCAACTCAATAGCAGGGAGTTTTAAGCTTGTTTTAATTTTCTTCAAGTTTAACCTGAACTTGCATATAGCAATTGAGGGTCTGTTCCACATTCAGACCCTAGCCTAGGTGTGACTGTTGGTATTCAGCTTTATCTCTTCCACAGATGTAATCACTTGGATTTTTGTGTATTCTACCTTGATAATTCCATGTGTATAGGTATTTGCCATGAACAAGTTTTTGACCTTACAAAATGTTATCTTTTGATGTATCTTCAGCTTCCTTTCTACTTACAAACACTAATTTTTTTCAACTGTGGTTGCTTGTTCATTTCTCACTTTTTCATTCCAATTGCCAATAGTTAAACTATATCTTGATTGCACTTTTGCAAAAGATTTTTTTTCAAAAGTTCATTTTGCAAAAAGATTGATCTTATTACAAGATATTGTTTGATCTCTTTCAGACTGAAGACTTGGGTGGCATTCTTCGATTTATGCATCATTAGCTTTAATAGTTGGAGCATAAATTTGAATAATAGTTGTATCAATTGGAATTCTTTGAAGGTAGATAAATAAAATCCTGTCGCAGACAACCTTGCACTTTAACGTTAATTTTGAAATGGCACTTTTGACAACACCTAGTCATTCCTCTTGATTGTGTTGTTTCCAGCATAGTCAAACATGATTTTCCGATTCAAAATGGCCAATATCAGTAATTTTCAGGGTTTTAATGCCTAACATATCAGCCTTTGTGTGCTCTATTTCAATTTTGAGGACATAACAGTTTTCCTAGATTCAGATTCAGAACATTTCAAGTTCTGATCATTGACAGATAGTTGCTGTTGTTGTTCCTTACCTTGAGCTGTGCCCCATCCACAATTGAATATCCCAAAGGCTCCAATCTCACATGCTTCACCCTATTCGCTTCACCATGGGTGATGCCACACAGGAAAGCAGCTCTCCCTCAGCCACATTCCGAGCTCCCTGTGGCTTGAAGAGCTCATCCCCAGCTCATCTCTGACAATATCCTGCTTCCGTTCCTTAGACCTTCAGTCTAGTTGGTTGATTGCAGTTTTGATTCTCTGTGTCTTTATTGCTTTTTCTCCTCCAATAATCACCCTTTCTAGTATATGGTATATTAAAGTAGTCTACTATGATCTTTGTACTAACTTCCTTTTCAGTTCCATAATTGTCTGATTAATGTATTTACAAGGCCTTCCCTTTGGTGTTTTTATGTTTATTAAGTTCTATTTTTCCTTTAATCATTGTGTAGTTTCTTTGTCTTTAAAAATTTTGCCTTGACATATTTTTACCATGGATTAATATTGCCAACCCTGCTCTTTGGTTTAGGTGACTATTGTGGTATTATGTATTTTTCTACTTTTTGATTTTATCTTTTTTTTTGTTTTTGTGTCTAAAGTGTGTTTCTTACAAGCTGAATTCTCATAGCCCTTGTTTCTTATCAAATCTACTGCTCATGTCTTTTAACATGTGCATTAGTCCACTAAAATTCAGTGACATCATTACATGCATGGATTCACTTCTGCCACTTTGCTGGACAGTATTTTGTGGTATTATTGTTTTTTATTTTCTCTTCTTATATTTATGTGCACATTCTCTTCATTTGTGCATTTTATTGTCATTTTTCCTTTGATGATTTTTTTTGCTATTTGTGATTTTCTTCTTTTCTCACTGGATGCATCTTCTCCCATCTTCTTTGAGATTACCCTATTATTTGTTATTTTCTTCCCACACTTAAAAGAGTTTTCTTTTTCTTTTTAACTCAAAAGTTGGGTGTTTTTATCTCTAGTTCGCCCCTATATTATCCTTGTATTTGTCTTCATTTTAAAAAGGAGGCAATTGAGGTTTAGAGTGTTTTTGACAATATGTCCAAGATTTCCACAATACATAGGTAAAATTCAGTAAATTTTTTAACTTTGGCTGATGGGTCACTATTCAGTTTATATTGCTTCTGTCCCTCAATATTTCTGACAGAATAGTAGTAGGTAGAGGATCTCATTTTTTTTACAATTTATGCAAATCATTATCATGTATATATATGCCTTAGTTTCCTCTTGTCTAGTCTTCTTACTTTCCTTTATTTTTTTCTTCAGACTTCTTATCCCAGAACTCTTCGGCTATATGGTCAGGAATTCAGGTCATTTTCAGAAAAAAAGTTGGAATAAGAGATATCTATCATTACTCATATGAACTTAGCCTTGGCAAAAAGCAGAGATATCAGAAATATTTTTGCCTATTTTACTTCCCAAATGAAGACATTTGACTGAATCATACCAATTTAAGGATAACATTACAGAGAGTGCAAATCTTAAGACACCTCCTAGTTGTGCTCATACAGATAATGATCAAGCAGAACCAGGGACTGTTGTGTTTGAAAATTGAGAAAAGAGCCCACCAAAGTTACTTATTCAATTTGTATGATGAACAAATAAGCAGAGCATTTGGACTATATGAAGAGCATGGCATTAGGACTGTAGATAAATTCATAAATAATCTTCAATATGCAGGTAGCACAAACTTGCTTCTGAAAATGAAGACAACTTGAAGAACTTATTGATGAAAGTCAAAGAATGTATCCTGAAGTATTGATCACATCTGACCACGAAGAGAACAAAATATGCATGACTAAACTAATAATAACATAGCAATATACAAAATTGATAAAGGGAATTATTTTATTTTGAATCAACATTTAATATATTCTTATGCAGCAGTCAAGAAGCCAAATAGACATTTCTCCTCAAAATAAATCTCTTGAGTTTTGGAAAACTAATGTATAGTATTGTTAATTAAAGTGTATTTGACTTAAACCAGTCTTCGTAGTTACAATGTATGCACAATAAATCTGAATTGTAAAAGGAAGGCATATGGAATGGAAGCATTTGAATGGTTGTGCTAGAAAATTATATTGAATATGCCCTAATCTGCCCCCGAAATGATTAAATCAAGTTTGGAAGAGATACAACAAGAATGGTCCTTAACAAGCCTGACTCAATTGATGTATGGAATGTGCTGAGTTGTACGAGCCCCCCATAAAATGATTTATAAAGATAATTAAATAAGTTAGGATGGCAAGGTGAAAGAGAGGGCCATCATCTGTGAGAGAAAAGCTCAATAAGATGGATTGTTACTAGAGTCACAAAAATGTAGTCAAACATCCCAAACACCAAGAAGGCAGCACTTGTGGTGTATGCGAGTGTTGCTGTAAATGAACATAGACTCAGAGGTATGAGAAGTCCACAGAATGAAACTGTAAGAAGGCAGAGGGCTACTGCTCACTTGGGCATGTAGCAAAGAACTGAGCTGTGTCCTCTGGTTGCATTAACTCAGAATTAAAAAAAATGATTAGTAATATTCTTGGAACAGCATTATCTAAAAAACCAAGTGCTATAAAAATATAATCCTCAGGGACTGAGCCCCGGTGGCATAATGGTTGTGCACGGGACTGCGGCCCACTGGGTTGGAAGTTCAAATCCAGCAGCAAGGCTGGGCCTCCTACTCCCACCACCAGAGAGCAGTGATACCCCCAAAACAAAAAAAATATATAATCCTCAAAGCAAGGAACAGAGACAAAACAAACTCCAGTATAACATTTGATATCAAGGACATCTCCTTGATATGTCAATAAACATCTTCTTGCAGATTATGTTGACCTTGAATGTGTGTCCTTGAAGTTTGATCTGTATCCAAGTTCTAGTCATCCTTTCAGCTACATGCAAGATCTCAATGAATGGGGGTAACCAACAACTGATTGTCTTCTGTCTTCTGTCTCTCCTGGTAATGTCAACTTCCTTTCCTGATCTCTCTACCATCAGTTTCAAGGGCTAACAAAACAATACTTTTTTTTAAAAAAAAAAAAGCTGAATTAAAGTACTGAAATTTATTTTTACATTAAAGTATCCCTGGTAGCATTGCAAAAACTCAGTGTGATTTTAAAGTAGGAATTATTCGTTTATAATGAAAACAAAAATAAAGTGAGGCCTTTGATAGCTCTTACTCCCTAATTTAAAAATAACATTTAAGTTAGTAGCTTCTTGAAATCTTTGTAAATTCAACATCCATTCAGAGAAGTCAAATATCTGGTTACATTTTTACAGGGGTTTTTCTCCTCCCTAAAATGACAAATTATCAGCTTTTAATAGTATTGTTAAGTAAAGATTATAACAGTGGGATGTAGGTCATTTATCCCAAATCTTATACAATCAATTCATTACCTGCATTAACTCTAAGTTTTATAGACTACTTTTTCCTGGAAAATCAATGTAAAACTGAAATTTTCCAAAGAAAGAAAATAAATCAGCTGGAAGCACAGTGAAATAAATCTTTATCCTAACCTAAAGGTGTTTGTGCACATGTTCCTGAAGTATATCCACAAGCCACAAATTGAATTTTAGGTTGCTTTGACTTCAGCAAATAGATTTTCAATTCTCTGCCTCAATAGAGAGGAACTGTTTGCAAAAACATTATTTATTTATAAATCTTCTCAAACAAAAGTGTGCTATGGATACAGCATCTAGCAATATTTTTTGCTTTCAGCTATATTTTCAAGTGTGAAGAGGATTTGCACAAATTGAGACAGGGTCTCATTAAATCCTCCTTACAAAACAAATTTCTAATTGTGAAGATTAAGAAGCATGATGTGAATTCAAGCACTGCTAACTTACTTTTTTGGAAATGGAGCCTCCGCTTTATCTAACCAGAGTCATAGGGGGCCTGTTTACCATTCTACAATCATTTCTTGATGAACTATTTTCCCCATCTACACCAATTTAGACTGCCTTAAAGTTACTAATTTCACAATTCACAAACAGCAGTGCCATTATATATCTTGGATGGGGTAAACAGCATCTGAAATCAGACCATTTTACAAATCTTATTTTCTTATCAGTCTGGAGTTTGTAGACAATTGTGCGGAAAAAAGATGGTTATTGCTGAAACTAAAGGGAGATGGAGAGCTTTCCATTGAGGTCCTGAGACTGAATTTCTGTTCATAAGTAATTAGTGCTTTAATTATTTTATTCTAATAATGTGGCTAGCTTCTTAATTGCAACACCTCAGGGGGAGGTCGAGACAGTCAGGGCGCAGTGTGACAATGAGGAAACATGCAATGTCCCTCTAGTTCTTAAATGCTTCCTCCCTACTTCCCCTCACACTTTCATTATCTCAATTCTACTGTACAAATCCAGCTGGAATGGAGGATGTGTAATGGAACAGATAGCAACAGGAAACACAGGGAATCCAAGACAGAATAACAGCCTAGGACAGGTGGTGAGAGGGGCAATACCAGGAGGATGGAGGGAAGGTGAGGTAGAAAGGGAGAACGGATTGCAAGGATCCACATTCTCCCTGGGGGATAGGCAGTGGAGAAGTGGGTGAACGGAGACGTAGGAGGGTGAAACATATGACAAAATAATAATAATTTCTAGATTATCAAGGGTTTATGGGGAGGGTCAGGGAGGGAGGGGAAAATGAAGAGCAGATACCAAGGGTTCAAGTAGAAAGCAAGTGCTTTGAGAATGATGAGGGATACAAATGGACAAAAGTGCTTGGCACAGTGAATGTATGTGTGGATTGTGATAAGTTGTATGAGCCCTCAATAAAATGATTTAATAAATATATAAGAGTGTTATAGTTAAGAAAAAGAGCCACAAAGGAAATTACTTAAGTCACAGAATTGATGAATATCAATGTTATTACTAAATGCACTTTTATAAGAAAGTCAGAAGAATATATTTGAAATAAAAGATAAGAAATAAAGTTATCAAATTAAACCTTTAGACTAATGAAAAATAAATTAGGTAAAAATATCTTCTGCATAGTCAGAGCATGAGTCCTATGCCCTGTGTGACGGTTTCTTTGTGGAGGCCAATCGAATGCTGATATCTTCCCTGCACATCACCTGTTTTCCACACACTCTTTACATGATAAAGCCAGGGGCTGTACTGATTGTGTTCTCACTGTTTCTTTGGGAGTACTTAACCAGATAAAGTGAACTTTAGAAAAAAAACACAAATAAAACCCCAAAACATATATTACTGCATGTTGCATGTGAAACTGACATTACCTCAAAACCTTTTTTTTCCTTTTTTCCCCCATGAATTTTTTACCCAATCACAGACTGGTAGAAGGAACAGCTTCACAACTTTTATTTTGTTTTGTCATTGTTTTTAGGAACGTGTGTGTGTGAGAGACATGAAAAATTAATTTTTCTACTTGTGATGAGTGGTGATATATTCAACCCTTTTAAAGGTTGTTCAATGTATCTGCAAAAGTGACTCATAAATCAATAGTTTTCTAGAACTACTAGTCTACAAAATTTTATTGTCAGACATAAAAGAGATTTCAAACTTGGCTGTTAAAACACTGGCAGGTTGAAATAGAACACACCATAGTCAGAGTACATTCAGCCTGAAAATTGTATAATTCTACAAACCAAAGCATTTATATTTTGTTTTAAAGAGTTGGTTTTTAAACTTAAAAATTACATGCTGTGAGAGATTGTGATGGAACTATACATAAAGCACTTATTCCAGGGTAGGCTCACAGTCAACCATAGTACAGCCTTATGCTTCTGAAGAACAAAGAGAGGGGCGCTCTAGTAAAATGATGTATGGTGCGCACTGATTTAGCAATATTTTCCTGTTAGAAATTCTTCTGTGATCTAGTAAATTCATTTGGGGGAGTTGTCATAAGGAAATATTTAGAATCAATTTAATAAATATATAAGGTAGATAAAATAGCCCACAACTCAGCAGCAAAAACATACATACATGTTACATAAGCCACGGTAAATTATAAACTATATTTATAGAAATCTGAACAGTATATAGTCATTAAGTAGTTGTTTGCTGAATGAAATATTTGGTAAGACATAATCCATCAAGATAATATATATTAAAATAGTTATATAAGAAAATATTTAAGATGAAGTACTGAGCTAAAAAAAGGCAAGATCCAAGGCTCAGACTTGTAATTTCAAGCTGATGAAAAAAAACAGCAAGAATATTATTCTTCTACGTGGGCTTGTTGCTTCTGAGATAGATGGCTGTTTGTTTATCTTCAAGCCTTTAAGACCACAGATGCTATATCTCTGATAGCCAGGCATCATCAGTTTTCTTCACCACTTTTACTTGTGCACACATTTGTCTTCAGTGATTGTGTCAGGAAGGTGAGCATCAAAGAATAACAATTTAATAGAACAAAGTGTTCTCGCATTGAGGAACTACTTGAGTGGAGGTTCAATGCCCAGCTGCTGCCTTAATACTGCCTTAATAAGTATGTACACATAGATATATTTCCCCATAATCATATATAAATATGTATACCAGCCTATGTGACCATGAGGAATTGAAGGCATCAGGTATGAGGCATCAAAGAGCTAAAAATGAAAACATTATAAATGAGGGAGAGTACAGATTGGGGACTCAAAGTCCATCTGTAGGGGAAGTGACAGCCCTTTACAGAAGGGTTGTGGAGAGGAAATGAGCCAGTCAGGGTAAAGTGTAGCAATGGTGAAATTTTTCTCTAGTTCTAAATAATTCCTCCCTCCCACTATCATGATCTGAATTCTACAAATCTGGTTAGATCAGAGGATGTACACTAGTATTGATAGGAACCGGAAACATGGGGAATCCAGGAAAGATGATCCCTTTTGGACCAGTAGGGAGAGTGGCGATACCTGGAGGATGAAGGGAAGGTGAAGTAGAAATGGGGAACCTAGTATAAGGATGTAGATATAGCCTCCCTCCTTGAGTATGGATAGCAGGGAAGTGGGTGGAGCGAGACATCGCAAGTCTTTGATATGAAAAAAAATTATAAATTATCAAGGGTTCAGGAAGGAGGGGGCACAGGGGATGGAGTGGAAAAAGGAGGAACTGATACCAAGGCTTAAGTAGAATGAAAATGTTTAGAGAATCATGATGGCATCAAATGTACAAATGTGCTTTGCCTACAATGGATGGATGTATGGATTGTGCTAAGAGTTGTATGAGCTTCCAATAAAATGATTTTTAAAAAGTTATTCTTTGACATGATTACCCTCTTAAACACACACAAATGAACAACAGCTATATTGAAAGAAGAGGAAAAGAGAATAAGAGAGATCAATTAGGGAGCAAATTCAGCAGGTGATAGAATTAAAGTTTATTTTGTTTTCTTTTCATTGTACTGTATATAATATTTTTCATAGTGGCTGTGCTTTCATTTTTACAGAAAAACGAAATTATATGTATTCCAAAATCAAGTAAGAAGTCATAATTCTAAAATAAATCATAAAATAAGTTGTTCTTGTTAGGTGCACTTGAAAAAGTTTCAACTCATAGTGCCAGCATGCACAACAAAATGACACACTGCCTAGTCCTGAGTCATCTTCACAATTCTTTGTATGTCTGAATCAATTGTTGCAGCCGCTTTGTCAATCCCTCTTGGACTTCCTCTTTTTTTTGGTGCACATTCTCTTGGTCTAGCATGGTGTCTAGGAACTGCTCTCACCTGATCACATACCCAAAGTACATTCATGATTCTTGTCTCTAAAGAGCATATGAGTTATACTGTTTTAAAGACAGTCTATGATACTTTGAATATTTTTCCTCAACATTATTGTTCCAATGCATCAATTCTTCTTCAGCCTCCTTATTCATTGTTCAATTTTCATTTACATTTGAGGCCATTAGAAATACTATGACTAGGTGAGGTGCACCTCAGTAATTAAAGTAACCTCCTTGCTTTTCAATGCTTTAAAGGGTTCTCATACAGCAGGTTCACCCCATGAAACACATCATTTGATCTCTTGATTGCTGCTTGCATGAGCATTGAGTGTGGACCCAAACAAAACAAAATCCATGACCACATCAATCATTTCTCCTTTTATTATGATGTTATTTATTGGTCTAGTTGTGAGGATTTGGTTTTTATTTATATTGATTTATAATCCATGCAGCAGACTGCAGTCAATGATCTTCATTAGTGCGTGCTTCAAGTCCTTCACATTCTCAGTAAGTAAGGTTATGGCATTGGCATATTGTAGGCTAGTAATAGATAAGCCTTCTGCTGATCCTGATACTGTATTCTTCTTCATATGAGTATAATTCAGTAATATCCCTTGTTCCATGTTCTCTTCTGAATCCATCTTTATTCTTGGCCAGAAACAGTGCACCACAAATTGATGGCATAGCAATTGAAAGCTATGCATTGGGACTATTCATTTGCATATACAAAGAAATTTGAAACTGTTATTTGACCAGTTGTCTGAAAGATATATATTTGTGCCCATCCTAAAGGAAGATAACCTAATAAAATGACCAAGTTCTAGAACAATAAAATTGATATCAATGCAAGTAATATTTTGCTGGAAAATACTTGACAATGCTTGCAGAAGTACATAGACAAGAATCAGGATGGATTCAGAAGAGAAGATGGAACAAAGCTTTCAGTGCAGCATGACTTCTCCCTTCAGTACCAATGATTCTTGCTCATCTGCTACTTCTTGAAATGATTGACTATGGAATTGATTTTTGGGAAAAGGGTTACTGTGTATTATTTTTAAATCATTGTATTGGAGACTCTTATAGCTCTTATTATGATCCATCCATCCACTGTGTCAAGCACATTTGTGCGTATGTTGCCAACATCTTTTCTAAAACACATTCTTTCTACTTGAGCCCTTGGTTTCAGCTCACCATCGTGCTCAGTGTATTATTTTTATCTTCTTTTAGTACTTCCTGCATCATTGAATAATTTCTTCCATGTAATCTTTCAGTATTGTAACTCAAGGCTTGATATTTTTTTCTAGAGTGATTCCAGATTAAGGTACGCTTAGTGTGTTCTTCCCTTAGGATTTTCCAGCTCTGGATCTTTGCACATTTCATTATAATCCTCTTTGCTTCTCAGTTTTGCATTCAAATCCCCAATATTTATCAATACATCTTGATTGCATTTGTGATCAATTTCAGACTGAGGATGTTGGCTGAATTCTTTAGTGTCTACAACTATTTTTGTGGCTAGTACATAAATTTGAATACTAGTTATGTTCGTTGGATTTTCTTTATGAGGATTTGCATTATACTCTCACAGACAACAGTGTATTTCAAGTAGATCTTGAAATGTATTGTTTTGTTGTTGAATGCAACGGCATTCCTCTTGATTTTGTTATTACTGGCAGAGTAAACCATAAGCTTTTTTTATTTAAAATAAATAAAATGAGTCCACTTTAGCTCACTAACTCTTAGAATATTGTTCTTACTGTATACTATTTCATTTTTAATAACTTAATTTTCCTAGATTCCTACTTTGTATATTTCAAGTTCCAATGATTAATTATATCTTAATTTTGTTTTCTTTTTTTCTCATTCAGCATGGTGCCCTATCAGCAAATGAGGTTCCATTAGAATTAGTTCTGTCAGCTTTCTTTGATTCTCCTTGTGTGGTGGACTCTACTTTCAGGAGAAATTTTTCCTCATATTTTGAGTGCTTTCCAACCTGGGAGGCTCATTTTATGCCTCAATCTCTGTCAGTAATCTGCTTCTATCTATTAGATTTCTACTAACTGACAATGTCATGATGCTAGTCATAGGATTTTCTGTGGCTAAGTGCTACGAAATGTATATTCTACTCCTTATGCCTACTGTGTACTTAGTCTGAAAACTTTTCCATAATGTGTTCACTTTGGATGATATTTGAGAGACTAGTGACATAGCCTTTAGCTACACACAAGTCTCCACACTATGACCAATGGACAGAGAAGCAGTGAGTTCTTTGTTGTTGTGATATATATATAGACATACACATACATGCATATATACTTATACATAAAAATAGATATAATCTTATAGTATATATATGTTTATGTGTAATACATAAAATACATGTTTTAATACAATATTGTATGTAAACATATTTATATATAAGCATTCTATAGACTCTATGTCTATTGTCTATATTAAAGTGTAAGTATGCATAGTTTTTAGTTATAAACACTCAAAATATGCCAATAGATAGTTATTAGTTACAAATAGACATATCTAACTGATATTAATCCAAAAAAGTTGTTCAGAATCCAAAAGGTTTCTGGTTGGCAGTATTTCTTATTCTTCCTCTTTTGCCTTCCCTGACCCTTATTTCCTCACAGAAATACAGCATAAAAAACCCACACAATGCTCTTGAAACAGCATCAATTTTATATTTAAAAACTGGAAACATAGTTTCATGACATGATATTTCATCTGCTAGGTACTAAAATGTATTGTCTGGTTTGTAGCTTCTTATAAACTTTGCTATTTTATCATCAATATTCTCCACTTTGTCTTTTTTATTTAATGATGTAGCTTTCTGATGTCATTTTGTTTTATTATTTGTATTAACAATGATAATCTGATGAAAGAAATGCATCAAATTGAAGATTATAAAATTTAAAACCAAGGAACTTATAAAATATAAGCTTATACAACTGATTAAAAACAAGCTAACTTTCTCCTACTTCCCTAACAGTCAGTTAACTTCACATTTGGGCATCACTGCCCTCTGGTGGTCGTGGGAACTACCCAGCTTTGCTCCTGGAGAGCTCGCGCTGGATTTGAACCACCAAGCCAATGGGCTGCAGTCCCGCACTCAACCACTGAGCCATCGGTGCTCAGCCCCCAACATCACATTTTCCTTAAAGAGAGCTACTCTTTTCACTTTTCAGAGAATCATATTTTTTTTACTCAGTAGTGCTCATAACCAATAGTTTCTTACCCACTAATGCTCATGACCTATGAAAAAATATATGAATATTTATGCCAGCAGTGCTGAAAATTTCTGAAATTAGGTGAAGTCTTTCTATTCTTTGCAAAGTTAAAAGTGCACACTTTCTGTATGTATTAATATTAGCATATGATTAGATTACAGAGGTTTGATTAAATTTCAAATGCAATATCTGTCACAGGTTGTTGGTGATATTGGATGATAGGAAGTATGAGTATGAATGAGTATACATGTATAAAATACTTTTCAACTTGATGGACTAGAAAGCAATAATATTTGAGGATCTGAAATAATCATTTTGCATATGAAGCACTTTATTACACAACAGCTAATATTTCAGCCAAAGCAATACATCTTATTTGGCTATAGAACTGATATATAGGACTAATATAAATTTTGCACTCATAAGAAATATTTGGGTTTAAGTGGTCACATTGGATTTTCTCCTTTTCTTGATAAACTAAAGTATGATTCCATAGTTTAATATTTCTGTCCTAGTTCTCTTCAAATTAATTTTAGATGTACAAGGGCAACATGAGGATAAAATTTAATAATTGGCTGTTTTGACACTTTGTTCTAATCTCTTGTGTACATACAATGACTAAAGAGCATAGCTAAATCTAAGCATGATTTCTGAACTGAAAATCGCACCCACATAACAAATCTGAATTGTCTAAATTGAAATGTTTATTTGTTTTTCATAATGGTAATTTGTCTAGAGATCAACATATTAAAAGTCTGTCATAGGGAACCTGTCAATTTGGAGGAACTAAAAATCTCTGTTTAAGACTATAATCTGAGTTTAATCTCTGCTAACAGGCATCGTTTTCTATATATCGCCTCTTTTCTTTGATGTCTTCTTACCCCTTACCACATACAGTACCTATGAGAGAAATCCTTTCAAAATACATTAATTCTACTGATGAAACCACCACCTCATTCAAGGATATAGCTTCTGAGCTAGGAACAGGGATCCTGTTTGCTGCATAGGAAACGGGGCTGGTGAAGAGGGATCAAATAGTAGAGCTGCTCTTCCTGGATAAGTCAGTTGACTTTTTAAATGGAGATCATAATAGAGGGATAAGTGGTCTTAGTTCCTTAAAAAAAAAATCAAAATGGGCTCCATGCCAAGTCCCAAATGCCATATTGCTCTCGGTACTTGGACACAATATTACCCGTTTCCTACCTGGGGATCTCAGAAATTGAAGTATGCTTAATAATAAATATTTCAGTCAAAAATTAGAAAGAATAAACAGAAATGTCTGTATAGAGCAAGGTTATTATTAACAATCTTTCCAATTCCTACTTTGGGCCATAGATAATGTGATTCCTAAAAACTGCAAGTTTCAATATTTGAAGATGAAAACTGATTGGTGTTACCTTATGGAAAGAGTTATACCTTCAACCGTCTTTGACTATATCTATTATGATATTGCTTTACAACTGATAAACTGCAAATTCTGAAAAGAACTGATGAATTCAGATAACTCTGTCTATTGAGATCATGTCTTACAAAACTGAGAAAGAAAACCTAGTTGACAATCAGTAATTTAGACATAACAGGGCATCAAGTAATTAGGAACAGGATATTCTTATCCTGTAAATATCTTTTTCAGTGATAAATTGGAAAGATGAAGATTGTGAGATACTGGACTTGTGTTGAGGTCAGATTCTACAATATTCTGAGTGGGTGTGCAGGTTTTGGATCATACTATAATGTTAGAGTGTATTAGTGGTCAAAGTCCAGCTAGCTCTGTGGTTAAGCTGCTCATGAAACTGTCTTGGGTTTGTATCTACTTTGTCTCTCCATGGGAGAAAGATTTTACATGTTATCAACAGTTTCCCTTCTTCTTATATGGGCTTTATAAATTAGAATTGATTTTATGGCAATATGTTTTTGGTTGAATGGTTGGCAAAAAGACAAAAGAGATCATGAAAAACAGAAATAGAGGTGCCACACAGTGAATTAATATATTTAAAACTTTCAGGAAAATGATTCACATCAAATGTGGGTAGGGAAGGAAAGTTCATTTAGAAAGTATGATTGTGTAAGTGTTTCATGTGGGAAAAACGTCCCTTGGTAGTACAAATTAATAACATGTCCAACTGCTAATCAAAAAGCAGGTTTACAATATAGTCTGGAGGGACCTTAGAATAGAGGCCTGAGATTGTACTTCTGAAATTTCAATCTTTGAAAACCCAGTGGACTACAGTTATGCGCTGACACATCAGAGGTCTCCAAAGAGGTGGAATCAACTTAAAACAATTACAAGTGGAAATTTGTGTGAACAGCTTAGTCCCAACTAAGTCCCTAAAGCATATCTGGTGTATATAGGGTGACTTGCATAAACACTTTTTAAAAAACTGAATTATTTTATGCTTTGACATTTTTGGGGTTAAAATCACATGTTTTCAGTAATGAGATTCTTTTGGAATGAAAAGAAAATAGTTTTCAAGGTAGCAAATATTTTGTACAAATAGTAAGCTAACTATAAAGAAAATGGTGCATCTTCTGTGCAGAATGAGGAGAAGCAAAAGGCCAGGCAATGTGCTATTTCCTCTGTGGTTACTCATTTGCTTACTCACCTGAGAAAGAAATAGGTATACACCATTAGGGATTATAAAAGGGTTATCAATGTCCATTCTCAAGAAGCAGATTACTATACCTTTCCCTCACAGAATTATGGGTTCAAATCTCTTAGTTTATAGCCAAATGCTCTACCTATGTGCCTTTCCGACATCGCAAAATGAGAAGAAAGAGGGAGAAACATCCCAGATTGCATAAGAGAATATTTAAAGCTGTGATAAAGTTCAGTGCAACTGCTAGAGTTAAGTGTAAAAGCTGGCTCTAAGACATTTGAAATCCAGACCATGAAGTTAAATGCTTTGCTCTCAGTAGGAAAAAGGAGCAAATAAGTCACTTTTCAGAGGAAAACAAGATGTTTTCAAATTTTATCAGTTAATAATAGTGGCTGTCAGTAGGAAAAGATATCTAGGGCAGAAAGTTAACATTATCAGGGGTTATTCTCAAATGTGTGTGAGATGTTTGCGAACAAGTGGTTGTTGACTTGGCTCACCCAACCAGGAGTGTGATGACTGAGCACTTTGCAATTCTGCTGAAGTTGTCTAAAAGTGCCAAGGTCCGTTACTGAGCTTCTGTCACCTAAGACCTACTAAGATCATATTTGAGACCTTAGCAGTGTCTATGCTTTGAATCACTGTCATTAAATTTATTCCAACTCATAAAGACCTTATCAGATGGGGTAGAGCTGTTCCCATGGGTTTGGGAGCTGGTACCCCTTCATGGGTGTACAAAAGCGTTTTGTTTCCCCAGCAGATCAGCCAGCAGTTTCAACTGATGATCTTTGCAGTTATTGTAACTGCCCAATCCACAAAGAGCCACGTGTCAACACTGGAGATCAAATAATAGAACTCTAAGTTCCATCTGACTGGATTCCTTGTCATAGAACACAGAGTTCAGGCAGAAAGGATGGCAAAGACTTTAAGAACTGGTGTCCCAAGGGGTGACTCAAGTATTGTTAGGAAGAATGATAAGGAAGCCAGTGTCACCTGGTCGGAATACCAGCAGGTCTGAGGATATAGAGCCAAATTAAGGTCTACACATCCATAGTAAGTTCCAAACTAACCACAATGATTTCTACCAAAAGGAATTTGAAATTGAATATGCCATAAATATCCTTCATTGAATTGAAACACTGCAATAGAAGGGATTATTGTGCAATGCAGTACTAATTCATGAAAATTTATTTACCATTGATAAAATAGAGAAAATTTTGTGAACAGGGTACAGAATTGATATGATATAACTTCAGAATATGCAGAAAGATATATAAAACATAATTCACATAAGTATTCCTTTGAGGATAACACCAAAGCATTGTGACATATTTCCTGAAAGATTCTATGCTTTTAACTCTTACAAGTAATGGCAGTTAGCAAATAATAAAGAATTGACCCATTCAATCCAACTATATTTAAAAGTTCATTTAAGTGTGTGATTAGTTTGCAATAATGGGGGATATAGCAACGAAACTTCTATATTCTATTTGAACTACAGTCCTGAAAAGTGAAATTACTAAATTTATCTACAGAACACATCTCAAAGAATTCCTGCAGAGAATGGCTTATGCGTGCATATGCTCAAATCTCATCTGATTTCAGTTTGAATTGCAAGGAAATTTTAACTATTCTAAAGCTAGTATTCTTTTGAAAGCACCAAGCTTCAAACTTAATACTTGCTAGAAGAATAACTAAATAAGAAAACATCTTCAATTTTCTAAAGTCTTTACCTTAATTTCTATCTTTGTTCACTTGGATGAAATGCTAATGATAATAGACAGCTCTGGTTTCCATCTGAAAGGAGCATCTGTGCAATGCTCTCATTTCAAACGTGTGAAAAACATAACTACATATTATTAAGCTGGTCAGAATTACAAGTGAGATGCGGCTGAAGTAAATAATCTTAAAAGTGATATCTTTTTCTATTTTTTTAAATGTATGATCTGTAAATTGTCTCTGGAAAAAATATCAACCCCATTTAACAACTTTTAGATAGATTTTCCTCTAAATGCATGTCCGTTTAATCTTTTGTCTTATTTTGAAGTGTAAAGATAAGATAATATATATATATATATATATATATATATATATATATTTCCACAGAGTCTGATTATCCCTGTTCTCATCAGAAGTTTCTGTTGCTTCTGTGCCAGCTAGTCCACTGGGAACACTTCCAACCACACTCTAAGAATCAGGCAAGTCATTAAGCTGAAAAGAGGAAAATGGGTTGCCTCAGGGAGAAACTCGACAGGAAGGAAGATGAGAATTTTTTATATTCAAATTCTTATCACTGTCCAATATGCCATATGTTCCTACTGGACATTTTAAAAAATTAGTGATACAACTAAGCATATTATTGAGTATTATACAATTATTTATATAAAGTAGACTAAATATAGCATGATAATGCAGAGTGCCATTTAAAGTAAATATTTAATTAATTTTATAAATAAGAAAAAAGAATAAATTATTTATTGAGTAAAAAGAAATATCACAACTCAGAATTTCTCTTCTGATAGTGTTTGTATCAAGAAGACTATCTAAAACAATAAGAATTCTCATAGCTGAAGAAAATATAAATTAATTTCTCAGTTAACTGACAGTTCATAGATATTTATAAGTGTAGTCTTCCTTCTGGTGATTAGAAGACTAAGTTCTAGATATCTTAAATATTGCTATCTCAAAGGATTGTAGTCAGAGTGCTACTTAGAAACAAGGATGCTGATACTTCAACTCATGAACTTTGGGCACGCTATTAAATGTGACCAGTTACTTGAAAAGGACATTGTCTAAGCATATGGCTAATTGAAGTCAATAAATCAAAGGATTTATTATGTTGGGCAAATCTGCAGTACAAGACATCTTTAAAATGTTCAATGTCCAAGAGTCAACCTGTGGAGGATTCATGTGTAACCAACCCCGTCATGGAGCCCTGGTGTCGAGAGGGTTATGACTTGGACTGCGAAGCACAAGGCCAGTGGATGGGAATCACCAGCCACTCTGTGGGGGAAAGATCAGACATTTTACTCCTGTAAGAGTTACCGTCACAAACAAACAAACAAAAAGAGTTACAATCTCATAAACCCATTGGGCAGTCCTCCTGTGTCATACAAGCTTGCTATGAATCAGAGTAGACTCATTCACAGTAAGACACAGACTAACAGTAAGTGAAACCCTGCTGTGGAATTTTTCATCACTTCATATGCATATTGAAGCTTTATCATGATTGAAGATGACTGGAAGATAATTGATATATTTCAATTGTGCTAGAACCTGAAAGTATTGTGATCTTCCAGAAAAGCAACGAATAAATGTGTTACAGTGGAAGTATAACTAAATACTCTTAGAAAGAGAGGGTGCCAGGAGAGAGGAGTCTCTACAAGAAGACAGCGTGTTGGATAGAGAGTCGGTGAAAATGAGAAAGACACTCAAGAAATGGATTGACAGAGTGGTTACAGCAATAACTCAAGCCTAAAAACAGTTTTCTGAGTGGCAAAAGATTAAATAGTGTTTTGTTTAGGTTTGGGTTGTTTTTTTCTGCTGTATATAGGGCAACTACAAGAGCCAACTTAAGGAATCTTTCTCACACTAGTAGCTAGTAGAAGAGTGATAAATTTAGACTCACTCGTTAAGCTCAAAAGTCCAAGTGTAAGACATAATTTCCATTTTCAAAGATGAACAGGAAGCTGTGAAGTATACGCTCTGGCTGTACAGCTACTTTACTGCCACAATTTCACATTATGGAAAGATGGTGGCTTTTCAGTGGCTAATGTCAAAAAGAATATAAAAACCCATGAAATCAATGCCATAGTTGATTTGGTTTTGTTTCATCATGATCCTGTAGGACAGAATAGAATAGCGCTCTAAGTTTTCTAAAACTGTAAATCTTTATGGTAGTAGTCTGTCTCATCTTCTTCCTGCAGAGTAACAGGGGGTGGGGGTGGGGACATTGAACTGTCAACATTTTGGTTAGCAGGCTATGTTAGGTCAAGTTCACTAGAGACACAAATCCAGAGACATTCTTATATGTATAAAAGGGAACTTTATATCAAGTATTAGTATAGATCACGAAAATATCCCCACACAATCCAAGTCCCTAAGGCTAATATAAGTCTATGAGACTCTCTTCAGACTCATAGAGCCACATACAATAATGCAGAATTCATGATTATCACCGGCTGGTTGGGTGCAAAGTGACATGGATCAAAGGTGGGTGGAAATATCTGAGGGTTCCAGCAGCTCAGAGGGTGGCCAGCATGCAGGAAGGTGAAGATAGACTTTCTCTGGACCTTCTTCCTGAGAAGGCCAGGCTCACAAGTGGGACACACTCAGGCTGTAACTGGGTTGACATGTTGGGTACCACCCCATCCACTTGTCTACATCTTCATGGGGACATAAAAATATGTAACCACATAGCCCAAGCTCCATGCCCAACCCAAGAAGCCAGTTGGGCTCCTTCGATGACTCTAAGACATCTAGAATCCCTTGCTTGATTATACATTCTAAAATCTTAGGAGAATTGTAGGAGAAGAAAGTCCCTATGCCACATCCAAAACAAAAACTTACATTGGAAATTTCTTGAAATCCAGATCACGTCTCTAAGTTTAAGAGGACAGCAGGAGAACATCAAAGTTACGTGTGTGAACTCACTGTCGTGAGGCACCTTCCACTTGGTTCTGACCACGTGCACAACAGAATGAAATACTGCCTGCTCCTGAGGCATCCCCACAATTGGGCCTTTGCTTGAGCCCATCGCTGTGGTCACTGTGTCAATTCATTTTATTCAAGGACCTTACTCTTTTGTATTGCACCCCTCCCCCATGTTATCAAAATGATGCCCTTCTCCAGGGACTGGTCTCTCCTGAAAACATATCCAAAACATGCAAGATGATGCCTTACCATGCTCTTGTTTAGGAAGCAGAGGGGACCATTAGACATGCATTCAACACAGAGGGCGTAGGCTGGATTTACTTTCACTGATGGATAGCATGGAATGGCAAGTGAGTCAGAATGATTTATCAAAGATTCTCAAAAAAATCCCATAGGAAAAGCATTTACTTCTTTCCATTTCTTCAAATTGTTTTATGGATCCTTGATTTATATGAGTGTGTAAAAATATGGTAAACTATCATGGTCATATCTCCAGAGACCTTGTCCTTCTATATTATGTCCATTGAACCATGGATGGTGGATAAGCGATTTCAGATTGCTTGTTTTCTGAGCCTTAAAACTTGGTTGATCCTGTTCAGTTTTCCAACCTGAGGTATATAAAATATTATCCCAATGTTTTATTTTTTTACTTTGAGATTATGCACCTCCTGCTACATTTACAAACACGAGAAAATATATCCAAGAAGCAGTAAAGTCTAAAAAAATGTATAACTTGCTAGAGCAGCTACCAAATATACTTCCATGTGAGTCAACCCAAATATTAGCTGAGGCACCTCATTTTGCTACAAAAACTGCCTGAAAAATGTGCTGAGAAACTCGGCTTACACACAAATATATATGGTCTTAAAGACAGAGCAAGAAGTTGTGGTAGGACTGCTAACTGTGTGGTTAGCAGATCCAACCCGCCCGTAAGCCCGCAGGAGTTTATACTTCTCTAGAGATTTGCAGACTCCGAACCCTTAGGGAGTAGTTGTTCTTTGTTTTGTTTGCAGAAGTCAGTGTTTTTGCTTTGCAAGAGAGATTTTATTATAATTTTAAACAGGACACAGGGAAAACAGAGACATATTGCCCCAGACTGGGGAGACCATGGTAATAGGATCATAATGGTATCGGGCTTTGCTTATGTACAGAGCTTTAGCAAGGACACAGGAGGCAAAGGAGAGCTGTCACAAAACATTACACTAGAGTGGGAATGGGACCATGGTTGAGATAAGTACATTGTGGAAGACAGAAGCATTTACAAGATTGTCCCAGGAGCTTCCCCAAGGCACACATGGCCTGATGCATGTCTATCCCCTCCCCCCATATAGTGGGCACTTGGTCTGCTTTTGGAATTTAATATAGAGCTAGGCTATGACATATAGGATTAGTCTCCTCATCTAAAGGCGCTTTCTAATTGTTTTGATTTCTTCTTCTATTCCAGTGAAAATGTAGGCATGTTAATTTTGCTTGATTTAATTGAATACCAGCTGAAGGAATAAATCTAAACACTAATATGGATTTTCTCCATTACAAGTGCATTCTTTACAAATATAATCTGTAAATGAATACCAAGATGAAAAATTGAAATCAAGATAAAATTGATTTTTTCCAGGCAGCTGTTGACAATTTGAAGAGAAACAATTATAGTTATTCCAATAGCATGAGACAAAATGTCACTTATTAGTGAAATATGTTGTATAAGTTCAGAGAGAGAAAACTATGTTAATTAAAAGTGGGAAAATGTTTATCCACAAAACAGAAAATAAGTAATTCAAATGAGGAGAAGCTAGATGAATTCTTCATTTACTGCATCCAGAGCTTAACACATAGCAAACAGCATTGGAACCTTGATTTTCATCTAGTTTATATATTCATATCTTCATTGAATATTGATTTCTAAAAATGATATAAATATATGGATGAACAAAAAATTATATGCAAGTCTTGTTGACATTTATGTTATTTTAATGTTGTAGAATTATAATTAACTAGCAAAACTCTAAGGTATTAATCATGAAAATAAAAACTTGGAATAAAAAGCTTTTTGAAATAAATAACCTAAGGACTGAGCCCTGGTGGCTTAGTGGTAGTTCGCAGGACTGCGACCCACAGGGTTGGCAGTTCAAATCCAGCAGCAGCTCTCCAGGAGCAAGGCTGGGCTTGCTACTCTCACCAGAGCAGTGATGCCACAAAAAATTTAAAAATATTAATAAACTAAAATTGAATTCATAGGAGAGATAAGAGAGTAGGGTAGGGTTTTATATGATTAACAAATTCATATGATGTTATCAGATTCAGCTGATTTCTGTCCAATAGAACATTAAAACAAACACCCCCAGTACATCGAATCAATTATGATTGATGGTGATTTAATACCTTACAGAGTAGAACTCCTCCTTAGGAATTCTTTGGCTTGTCATTTTGAAAGGCAATAACCTAAATTGTATCCCATGGGACCAATAATAACCTGCTCCCCTCCCTTGAGTTAATTCTGACATATAGTCCCCCAGTAGGACAGGACAGAATTTCCACTGTGGATTTTCAAGACGATAAGTCTTTAGAGTAGTAAAAAGCCTCAGTAAGACCAGAAAGAATAGTTTTCAATAAGCTTCCAAAAATTAGTCCATAAAAAAACAACTGATTATGCTCATTTATTTCCTCCCTAAGCTGGACGAAGTACTATGATGACATAAGGGTTTGTGTGTTGAGCTGCTGATGGCCAATTCAGCAGCTCCAGATCACTGCCTGCTTTTAAGCAGGAAGGTGAGGCACCTAAGTCCTTAAGCAGAGTTTCCCAAGGTGGGCGCCACCGCCCCACAGTGGTGTGTGGAATGATCTAAGGGCACTGTAAGAGCAAATACCTACACTTTATCCTGGATTCTGGGCTGGAGTACAAAAGGTTTTCATTGCTAGGAAGGTCCCGAGGAATTTTTTTTTAAGAGGACAGTAGACCATATAAGTTTGGGAACCTCTGATTTACAGTCTTGGAAAACCATGGGGACAGTTCTACTCTGTCCAGTGAGATCATTACGAATCAAAATCAACTTGATGAGAGGGAGACTGCTTTTGCTTGTAGTTTGAAGTGGAAGGCACTCTCAATATCCTTTGTCCACTTTTACCAGTTATCATGAGAGTGGTGCTGAAGTATGTAACATTATTCATGCTTGGAATTGCCATCATGAGTCACGTCAACCCAGTGCAGCTAACAACACAGGGTACATGATAAGCCAGGGATTTCTCTTTGTTGTAGCAAGTCAGAGTACATTTGAGTTTATAAGAATAACAAATAATCCATTTTTAGTGTCTTCGTAGTTGTCAACCATGGTAACTTATTATATCCAGTGATTCTGAGGACTTTTTGCTGTCAAGTGCTTCTTTAGGCAGATTTATCATTTGGAAACAGAATCCCAGCTTCAATTAACTGTGCATTCTACTGTAAATCAGCTCCTCAGTGCATATTTAGTGAGGATGGAGGCCTGAAGATGAAAAATAAATGGTTGCAGCATTATCATGGGCATATGCACAGGTACTATCTTATCTCCACCAGAGAGAAATTTATATACCACACATTATTTGTAATCAACAATGTGTTTATTGGGTGCCAGTGTCCTTGAAAATGGTTTTGACACCAAAAGAAAGCCAAAATACTAGAGAATATGATTATTTCTTAAAGGAAGAACACCAATTGATGATTACAATTACAAAATGAGACTGTACTTAATACTTTTCCTAAATCTAAGGAAAACAAAATCTGTTTTAATTTTGAAAAGTATATCTGCATTTACTATGCTAGGTTGATTGCTGAAGTCTCCAGTTTCCAGGTCACTTCGACTTTTGCAGAGGAGAAATTACTGTGCTCTGAAACAATTTTAATTACTTAATTAATTTAAAATACACAATATGAGCACCTTTGCAATTTCTAGTCTTGCACTAATGGACTGTAATGAAAAAAGAATTAATCTCTGTCAAAGTGAAAGGTCGATTGCAACTAAAATGTTGATCTCAGAAGTGAGTGCATTCCCAATCATCCATGTTCCTTTGAATGACCAATTCCATTTTAATAAGTGGTTTGTTAAATGCAGCAGGTCCATCATACTTTCTTTGTTAGGCTGGGTTGTCTAGAGAAACAAAACCAGTGACACTAACTTATGTGCAAGAGGCTTTATACCAAGAAGTGATTTTCTGTTGAGAAGATATCCCAGAGCAGTCCTATTCTACCTCTTATGCCCTCCATTCTCTAGGGCCCTCTTCACACTGGAGCAGCTGCAGGCTCATGAGGGAGAAAGATGAATCAAACTGGGAAATCACAGGTCAGTGGGTGCAGTCACTTCCAACCATACTCAGTGGAAACATGATGGGACACTGGCAAGGGCCAGGGCCAGTTGGTCCACATGGGGAGTGCCCCTGGACATTCCCACAGAGCCCTGGCAAGCAGGAAGGTGAGGGCCTGCAGAGGTCGAGGACCTGCAGTGTGTCTCTTATAAAAAGGTCATACCTCCCTGGAGGTGTCATCAATCTGTGACCTGTCTCCACCCATCTACATGTTGAAGGCAGAAAATGCAACTATCACATCTCCCTATTGGAATAGGGCTGGGAGGGAGACCACCTTTTGTTTTTAAATGCCTGATATAATATCTTTGTAGTCTAGACTGTTGAAAGCTGAATGACTCACACACGTGCCCTTAAAAGCCAGAAAGTGACTTCAGAGTTCAGGAGGCTAAACAGTGGATACTGGAGATGGTTGTGGATCACAAGAGTTTAATCAGTCTCAATCTTGCCTGTTTTCTATGTTGATTTTGCACCCTAGTGATTATTGTTGTCTATCATTTCATTAGTGTCAATACTGCAGGAGAAGGTATGGTTGGATTGAGAGAGCATGACAACGAAATCAAAGAAATACTAGCATGGACAGTGACTCAATGTAAAGAAAACAAAACTACTCACACCTGGAGCATTAGGGAACATCATGATAAACAGAGGAAAGTTAGAAATTGTGAAGGATTTTATCTTGCTTGTATTCACAATCCATATTCGTGGAAGCAGCAGCCAAGACATTAAAGAACACACATCTGTTGGATAAATCTGTGGCACAAAACTCTCTTTAAAGTAATACAAAACAAGGATGTTACAATGGGGACTAAGGTATGTGTGAACAAGCTATGGTATGGGTTGTCATCACCTCAAAGGCCAGAGAAAATTTGACACTCAGCAGGGAAGACTGTAGAAGGATTGACACATTCGAGTTGGGTTGCTGAGGAGGAGTATTGAGGGTACCATGGACCGAACACAGGAAAAGTAAATCTATCTTGGAAGAAGTCCAACATCCTTAGAGACAAGTGTGATTAGACTTGTCTCAAGTATATGGAACATGTTATCTATCAGGAGAGAGCAGTCTCTCTACGACGATATGAGCTGGGTTAGTGCGGTGACTGCAAGCGAGCTCAACCATGAAGCTAATTGGGAGGATGGGACAGTACTGGGCAAAGTTTCATTCTGTTTTGCACAAGTCTGCTGAGTTAGAACTGACTCTATAGCTTCTAACAAAAACAAGTGTTGCCATTTTCACAGCAAATTCAAAGAAAAGGAAACAAAGAACACTGTTCTAAGTTCAGAGGGGTGCAGGATAGTAATGCCAGATACAGTCATGGGGGAGTCAGGGGAAATATACTGTGATACATTATACTCTATAAATATAGCAATACAGAATCATAAAAGCACTAGGAAGAAATGAATAGGACAGGTCTTCATTTTGGAAAAGAGCCTCTGGGTATAAAGTAGAGAACATTTCCATGTTGGGGTGGGATGCGGTAGGGAGGACTGGGTGGAGGGAAACCAGTTGGATGGTAATTATACAGAATCAGCTAATACTTATTGATTTCATTAAATCACCCAGTTGATAATATTTATAGAACAATTAGTTTACGTCTCAGAAAAGAGATTGCTTTGTATTGCTACCTATAATTGAGAGACAAATATTAAGACTGCATTAAAGTTGACAAGACATTTTTTTGCTTAGCATAATCAATGACCTAATCCATGGTTTACAATTGTTATAGAAATATTTAGATACATGAACGATAGTAAAAAAGAATCCATATTAAGCTTTCAATTCATACATGTACAAATTAGTTTCAAAGAAATCATGATTAAACATGTCTGTACTATAAATGATCACCTACACATTTTCTCAGAATACACTTGTTTTAAAAATAATAATAGATAAATGAGATCTAATTAAAACATTGACTTCCAAAGGGAATTGCTGAGCCAGTCAAATGCAAGACTTCATAATGTTAGTGGCTGTTTTGTGAATTCCAATGGGATATATTGATAGATTTTTTTGAAGGACAAAGGAAAAATACTGGAACTTATTATGAAACAGTGTTGTGAAAATTGAAAACTGCGTTCATGAGAAAATGGTCAGGAATGGTGTGTTGAGAATGTCTTCTCCCTCAACACAAGAATAACCCTGCTCATGCCTTAAACTAACAAAGGTTCTATGAGGATTTCACTGGAAAACTGGAAATGATTACTTTTAGGAAAATTAATATATAACTAATCTCAAAAACATGGAGATTTAAGAGATCTCAAATGCCCAAGATTTCACTTACTGCTCCATTATCTCTGAGACCAACTACCATTCTTCCCCTCAGTAGATTCCCTTATGCCCAAGGGTAATTCAATTCACTACAATGGCTGCAAAGAAGCGATCGCTGTTCTTGCTGTGTGGTAGTCAGTTGCCATCAGGTTCATTCTGACCCATAGTCACCCTAAGCACAACAGAAGGAAGCACTGTCCTGCCTCGGTCCTGGGCCATTGTCACAATGGTTCCTATGCTTGAGCCCACTGGTACACTCTGGGTATCAACCCATCTCCTTGAGGGCTTCCTCTGTCCTGCTGTTCCTCTACCAAGCATGATGTCCTTCTCCAGAGACTCATCTCTCCACTCCTTCTGGGTGCTGGGAAACCCAAATGGGAACTTCAGACATTCATCTGGTTGATCCTGCTCATCCACTAAGCTGTAGAATCTGGTGAAAACTAGTCAAGTGGGAAGCTATCACTCAGCTCTGAAGGAAGACTCAAAAGCGAGGAAGAGAAAGGCAAATCAGATGCATTACTCTTAGTGGTCCTGTCTTATTGTGGGTGATATCCCTTTTCTGGCTTCAGAGTGAGTCATTTTAAACCCAGAAGGTTGGCAATCATGGTGACTTCTATTAACAATCAGTTAAATCATATAATGCAGTCAGTGTGCTCCCTGGTCCTCTTACCCAGGCCAATCAGGGAAAAATCTTCTACTAAGAGTAACAAAGACTAGAAAAGCCAGAAAAAATCACTATACAGAAGAAACCTTGAACCATTCACTCTACAGCCCTTTTCCCCCCTGCATACTCCCTTTTGTTCCCCCAAACATAAAGTACAAGGCCATCAAAAATGTCATTTAGATGTGATGAAAATGGAAGGGCACAGAATTTTGGGGGGAAATATTCATGAGGTAAAAAACAGGCCTTCAGAAATAGATAGACCTAGATAGAAGATATGAGAAACAATCACTTTACAGTTTTATATATTTGTTTTATAAAGATTTCTTTGTTTTTTATCAATATTTTTCATTATATCCTCAGATTAACTTCTTTTTCTTTCCACTTGAACAGATATATGTAATACTTACAGTTTTTTTAGAGGCACCCAAACTTCAATAGAGAAGATAATAGCATTTTTATTACCAATGAGGATATAATGGCAATGATGATAATTATCAAAATTTTGGCATTTTAAAAATAAAACTGAAGTCAAATATATATGTATAATCCTTTATTTGGGAACAAAGATATAAATTATATGTATATGTGTGTATGCATATATATTTATGATTGCTGGTGAGTACTGTTTGGAGGAAAGTTGAAGGGCACTAGAAAAGAATGCGGTCATGTAGAGACGCTTGTCTAGGCACAGTGCCTACAAAAACCTAAAGGAAATCTGCATAACATGGAGCCATCCTGGAGGAGAGGAGCAGGATCGTCCCCAGAGCTCCAGGTTCTCTTTTGGGAACGCCTCCACTAGCTGTTGAATCTCTCTGATGCACGGGGATTTGGTGATTGGGTCCCAGGGGATCTGTGCTTCATAGTGGTGTCAATGACTGATTTTTCAAAAGAAGGCTTTTCTTCTTCCAAAGCAGCTCTGGTGCATCAGAACGTTAAAACATTAGGTTAGTAGGTAAAACAACAACCATTGGTCCCACGTGGGCAGAAGACTAGTGCCCAAAGTTGCACAGGCATCCCAGTGAGAAACTGCACTCGTGTTTATCTTCTGTTTGTTTCTTCTAAGGAACCTCATCAATCACAAGTCACGTGCCACACTTTAATGTCTGAGACAAAGTATTTCTGTACCACTCTGTTATTGTGTCCCACTTATTATCCTTTATATGGGAACAAAGGCATAAATTATTTTTCATAGTTTAAGACTCTATTGTGATCCCTAGAAACAGGTGGGTATGGACAAAGAAGAAATCCATAGTTTTGCCTGTGTTAGGCTGAAATGAATCTGTGGAGGACTATGAAACATTGATGCATATACATATCTATATATTATTTATAACCAAATATATATTCCTCAAACCAATGTTGTTTTTTAAGAGATGGGGAGAATTCCTAAGGAAAATGAAATTAGTAATCAGTGCCCATTTATGACATGGGGCGAGAGAGCTTATGGCATGTTGTTCGGTGCTGTGGAGCAAATTCTGACTCACAGGGATGCCAGGGGTGAGAACTGCCTCAGAGGTTGGTCTTGGACCTCAGCTGTCTGGGAGCAGATTGTCAGATCCTTCCCTGACACAGATCGTGGGTTGTTTCACATCAAACTGCAAACAGCGGAGTACTTATCTGTTGCATTGCCAATGGTAATAGAATATATTTTTTATTTGTAAGTGACTTCGTAGATGGCAATAAACACAAAAGAGGAAGTGCACAGGACTTAATTTAGCTATAAGGAGAGGGGGAAGGTCCTGGGTTAAAGGTGAATTAAATACAAGTTTTTGAGAACTACTCTCTTGGCTCCCAGTCTTATTTATCTGTTACTAAGGAAAATCATTGCTTGGGAGACTTCCGTAAACCTGAAGCATTTCCCCAGTAAGAATTCATTCTTTGAGCTACAACAGAGAAGTCCTATTAGATCTTTATTTCATATTCATAGGATAAGTTATAGATACTGAATATATTATGTATCTTAACTGAAGTTTCTTATATATTCATCAGAAGGCTTCTTTGAAACTGATTCTCCATAAAGTGGTTTTAAAAATGAAAAGTCTGCATATTTTCCACATTTGTAATACCCCAAAAATATCACTACTACATGAAGTCTTTGATTAAAAAAAATCTACAGTTATAGATATAAAAGAAGATAGTCTTAAATGTCCTAGATTTTTTGCTTGGATATATTTATACATATATGCCTACACTTTTGAGCATAACTTATTTATAATTCAAGCTGTAAATATGATAGATTCTCCTTTTTAAAAATATTTTAACAAATCAAGTAATCTGAGTATGTGTTTTTTTGGACCAGCATTCACAGCACAAAATTTTAGGGAGCTGGATGATTTATTATGTAAAATTTTCATAATTCCTTATTTCTTATTGTGATGCAGAGTTCAGTAATGTATATATTAGATAGTTACTTGCCCTTAGGTGCCTGGTTTCAGCTCATAGCATACTATCTATATAAAACCGAACAAAGCTCTTCCCTATTATCCGCCATCCTTTCAATCGTTTCTTTGAGTGCATTGATGTGGCCACTGTGTTCATTTGTCCTTTCCAGGGACTTCACTCTTTCACAGCCCTTCTACTTTACCAAGCATGATGTTCTCTTCCAGGGATTGATGTCTCTTTAGTTCATACCAAAAGTACTAAAGACAAGTTTCTCCCTACTTTCCATTCAGGAACATTCTGCTGCCCTTCTTTCAAGTTGGATTTGCTATTCTTTTGGCAGCTCATGGTATTTTCAATATTCTTTACCAGCACCTGAATTTAAATGAGTTGACTCCTCTTCTGCCCCTCGTATTCATAGGCATTTCAGGCAATTGAAAATATCATGGCGGGAGCATTGCCTCTTAGTCCTCAAAGTAAGATCCTTGCTTTTCAATACTTTAAAGGACTTTTGTGTAGAGATTCATCTACTGAAATGCTTTGATCTTTCTGCTGGCTGCTGCTTCTACGAGCACTGGTTGTGTATTCAAAGCATGGCACAATCTTGGGAAACTTAAAGTTTTACTTTTTTATCATTATATTACCTCCTGTTTCAGTTGTAAGGATTTTTGTTTTCTTTACATTCAGTCGTAATCCATACTGAAGGCTGCAATCTCTGATCTTCCTCAGCAAATATTCCAAGTCCTCCTCATTTTCAGCAAGTTGTGTCATTTGCATACCACAAGGTATTATCCAATCTTGCTCCAATCCTGACATTGCATTCTTCTCCATATAACCTAGTTTTGTTAGGTAACTAGAGGTAGAAACCAGGGGCTGTCCCTCTACATGCCAAGGCCTCCCTCTCCTGCTTTCAGGGAGTTAGAAGCCAATAAAGACTAGGAGCATGCCCAAATTCAGGAAGCCAGTACACCTGATCAGGTGGGCTTATTTCAGCCAATGGGGTCAACTATTCAGCCTCCCAGGGGAAGGCTCCTCCACAGATCCAGGTGCCCAGGCTGCAGTCTCTCCCTGGCTTGAGTTCAGTTTACCATAATGCCTGAAACTGCTTATATTCTTTATAAAAACTCACTTAGATCACAAACTGGGCTTAAGCATGAATTCTTTCTTGTGTGATGCCAACGACCAAGGCATTTTCCACCCAAGGATCTAGCAGATTCTCTATTTTTTCAGCATACAGATTGTATCAGGATACCCCCTGATACACTCTTTTCTTTTAGTGTTTCCTATGTCATTCGATAAGTAGAGGCTTACACTTTTTTCATGTGAAGTAAGTTAACACATGCTATGTTGCTTTCTCTTTTTACCTTTAAGTATGTTGCTTTCTCTTTTTACTTTTAAACCTTTGCACATTTCATTAAAATGCTTTATTTTTTCCTTTTTGAGCTGCCTTCAGAATCTGCTGTTCAAACATTTTACTTCATCGTTTCTTCCATGTGCTTCAACTACTCTACTATTAAGCATCTGCTTCAGAGTCTTTTCCGACATCCATTTTGGTCTTTTCTTTTACTGTCTTTTTAATAACCTTTTGCTTTCTTCACACATGATGGTCTTGATTTCATCCAACATTAGCTCTTCTGTCATTAGGGTCCAATGAATGTGTCAAATCTCGAGATTCAAGCAATATATACTTAAAGTTGTTTCTTTGTTCTCTTAGGATTATTTTTTTTCTACTTCAACTTGAACTTCCATATGAGCAAATAATTGTTCCAAATTCACATCCTTGCCTTATTTCAGTTAATGATATTGTACTTCCCTACTGTCTCTTCTGAAAGATATCATCAATTTTAATTTTGTGTATTTCATGTGGAAAAGTCCACATAAAAAAATCATAGACTATCCAGTGTTCCTTTCTCTTTTTCCCAAACTTCTGCAATATAAGTGCCAATAATTATTAATGAATTGTGATTACATGTTTGATTAATTTCAGACAGAAGATGGTCAAATTCTTCAATTTCTTCATCAGTTATTTTAGTGTTTCCTGGATTATAGATGATAGCCAATAACAGACAGTACTGTCCTTCAAGACAGATCTTGAAAAGTCCTTTTTGACAATGAGTGGGTCCCCTAGTCTCCTGAATCTGTCATTCCTGTCACAGCATATGATTATATGATTCACAATGGCCATGCCAGTCAATTTTCACTTACTAATCCAAAGATATCAATTTTTGTGTTCTAGTTCATTTATTATGACTTCAGTGTTCACCAAATAATGCTTTGCTTATTCCAAGTTATAACTAGAAATTGATGTTACTAGCTGTTCCTTTTTTTGAGTTATGTACAAGCAAAGATCTTGAAGACTAAATTCTCAAATAAAGGGTGAATAGCCTTCACTCATGTCATTATGGTTGAATCTACTGTGAGATGGCAAATCTTCCTTAGTCATATTTTGAATGCCTTTTAACTCGAGGAGCTCAATCTCTGTCACTGTTTCTGACAAGGTTCTTCTTCCATCCATGTATCACAGCCATTCATAAGATTTTCAGTGGCTTATTCCTCCAAAGTGGACAGCCTATTCCTTCTTCCTAGTGTGTTCTTGATCTGGAAACACTAATGAAATGTGTTCACTTTTTGGTGATCCTGATAGTATTTGATTTATCATGACTCTACAGGTCTGTGTCCACTCATAGCAGCCTTATGGGCCAGCATGTACTCCATCGCAATGATTGTTTTTGTTTATTTTGGCTAGTATTTGAAATACCAGTGCCTTAGCTCTCTGTATCCCAGCAATGCACACATCAGCATAGGGACAGATAGCGGGTTTTACTTGTATAAGAAACATTCAATAATCAAGTGAAGAACAATCTAACCTCAATGGTCAAAACTAGAGTGTCATGACGTCTCAATCAATTCTAAGATTTCAGCCAGTTTACATCCCCATGACCCCTTCAATGATTGGGAAGCTGGGACCCTTTAAAAAAGGTCCCCACTACAACTTAATAAGTTTACATTGTTAGTCTTTCTTAAAACCTCCACAAAATGAGCTGTGATTATTCACAATAGTTACTGTTCATTGGGGGAAATGAAACAATCAGACTTTTTGACTATCAATGAGCATTGCTCTGAATTGATAATAATTCTGGGAGATCCAAGATATTTTTAAGCCCCACCAGTCAGAGAAAGAACATAAGGAGGACACTTTTATTAGTGGAATCTTACCGCAGAGTTGTCTTGCAGTGTATCCAGTGGGTTGCTGAAACCATCCTGCAGTAATTTCCCCTGTTCCAGAATACATTATTGAAATAGACATTTTCAGAAACTGAAGGCATCCCATATTGGATCCCTGCATCCAAATAATGACTAAGAGTTTTAATAGTATGGAGAAGAAAAGTTATTAGGTTTGGAGGAAGGCGTATTAATAACCTTCTTCAATAAGGAGATGGTGTAACCTTGCTTGCTAAAATGGAGGAAGACTTGAAGACCTACTGATGAAGATCAAGGATTGAAGCCTTCAGGGTAGTTTACAACTCAATGTCAAGAAGCCCAAAGCCCTCCCAACTAGGCCATAGATGACAAATGCAGAAAAGATGGAAATTTTCAGAAATTTTTGTCTTTCTTGGATCTACAACCACTGCTTGTGGAAAACCACAGACAAGAGATCAAAAGGTGAGTTGCATTGGGTAGACCTGCCACACGAGACCTCTGCAGAGGGTTGAAAAGCAAGAATATTGCTCTAAGGACAGAGGTACATGTGACATAAGCCTTGTATTTTCGATCATCTCATATGCATATGAAGGTTGGACAATGAACAAAGATCGAAAAAAAATGAATGCATTTGAAATGTGGTGCTGGAGAAGAAAATTGAAAGCACCATGCACTGCCAAAAAGCACATAAACTATGACTTGAAAGAAGTATGTTTATGGTGTGTACCACTGCAGACAGCTGGGAGCTACCTCAGATGCAAGGGGGAGCTACTTAAGACTCAAGGTTGAGTCAGGAGAGAACGGGCAGGGGGCTCAAAAAAGAGAAGAGGATTTTGTGTTTTAGAGAGACAAAGATGTAGGAAAAATGTGCTCAGAAATTTTCTTTCCATAATGAAAATGCACTTGTTCATTCTGTGACATTCATTAGCTTTCAAAAGAGGATATCCTTGGGCTGAGCCCCGGTGGCGTAGTGGTTGTGCACGGGACTGTGCGGCCCACTGGTTTGGAGGTTCAATTCCAGCAGTGGGGCTGGGCCTCCTACTCCCACCACCAGAGGGCAGTGATGCCTAAAAAAATTAAAAGAGGATATCCTTGGGAAACCCTACTCGATCAGCCTAAAGTCCAGTTCTTGGCCTTTCAGATGTGTTTTCTTCCCAAAACTCAGGTGACATTTAAAATAAATATGCTTGAGGATGCAAAAATGCCAGTTTGATATGCTATAAAGGGCACAGAATTCCTCAGTGGAGAATCAGAGAGGAAAAATCCATATGGAAATGTATAGGTGTAGACATAGATGTAGAATATATTGAGAAATATTAACTCCATAGCTTGAAACTTTTGTTTAATAAGAATTCCTATAATTTTGGAGCAATATTTTTACTGAACCTAATATATAGTATGTATATGTTTTTTATAAAATCAGGCATATAGGTAAAATGAATAATATCTAGAAGTTCATAAAGATAAGTTTTAAGAGATGGTGATGCTGTGAATTTCATGACACATGAATCAGTATTGTGTTTATATATTAAAATTTTCCTATTTGATATAACTATGTTTTCAATATAAAGTGTTTACATTAGTGCACATCTTAGCATAGGATTATGGAAATGTTTTTAATGCACATTTCATTAAACATTCTTGTCATTATTGCAAAGAAAGTACTCTAAATAGTTAAGTGAAAAGATGTCCATTGGGGATTACACTTAAATGTTTGAAATTAGAAATAGATTAGTTATCAAAACCAACAAAATTGATAATCTGCCATGACTAAATTTATATAGAGGGAAAATAGGAAGTAATTCAGAGAATATTTCAATCTGGAGCCATTTCATAGAATTATTTTGAAATACAGCATGTAAGATGGTACATAAATATCTTCATTGATGCTAATGTTACTAGTCCCTGTTCAGTCAGCACAAGCTCACAGATATTTATAATCCTTGCTAGGTTTAATCTGTTATTGTAGTTGGTGTGTCCCTTCATCTCACTAAAAGTCAGACCCCTTCCTTCTCCAAGCATAATATCTTCCTCTCCAGCTGTTGGTCCCCCATGATAACTGGTCTGAGGTAGGTGGAAAGAAAGCTTACCATTCTCAATTGGGAGGAGCATTCTGGGTGTGTGTATTCCAACAGAGTTTGCTCCTTCTTCTGGCAATTCATGATACACTTAACATTCTTCTCCAATGTGGCAATCTGTTCTTCTTCTATCCTCTTTATAGACACCTCTCACACCTATGTGAGGGGTTTGGAAATACCATGGTTTAGTTCAAGTTCGTATTAGTCTTTATAGTGACAGTACTGCTTTTAAACTGCACAGAGACTTTTTTATTTTTGTGTCATGGAGATGCTCAATGCAGCATATCATTTGTTTTCCTGACTGCTGTTTCCAAGAGTATTGATTGTGGTTCCAAATAAAAGAAATATATGACAGTTTCAAGTTTTTCTGTTTATTGTGATATTGCTAATATGTCCAATTGTGAGAAATTTTATTTTATTATGTTGAGGTACAATCACATTGAAGGCTATAGCCTTTGATATTCATCAGTAAGTGCTTCAATTCCTCTGCACTTTTAGCAAGCAAGGTTGTTTCCTTTACTGACTGAAGTAGTTGACTACAGTGACCCTCTAAGACAGAGCAGACATGAGTTTCAAATAATATAACTGTTACCAGGAATACAAAGCCCTGTGTGATAGTTAACGTTTACTGTGCCAACCCAGCTGGTAAACACATGTGGGATTAATTGAAGGCAAAGATATAAATGGCGTGGTGAGCCTCACAACATTTGTTCTCTGATCCCTTGTTTTCTGATAGTCAGACCAGGGTGTGACTGTCTTAGCTAGGTCTTTGCCTCAGATGGCAGGGCTCTCTTCCTGTGAGACATCCCTGAGGAGAAGTCATAAAAACCTACCCTGATGCAGCCCTGAGTGCCGGAGAAGCCTTGGGGAGATCCTTGTCAGCACTGAGCTGCTTAAACACTCACAGATCTGGCTTTCCTTCTGCATTTGACTTTATTGCATGTGTTTCATAAGTTAAAGGAGGACTTTGTAGGTTGGCATCAGGCATATGGGCTAGTGTCAGACATATGGGCCTGGAATAGACTGGGTTGGGATGCTTTTTTTGGGGGGGGGGGTTGGGCATCACTGCTCTCCGATGGTGGGAGTAGGAGGCCCAGCCCCACTGCTGGAATTGAACCTCCATCCCAGTGGGCCGCAGTCCCGCGCACAACCACTACGCCACCGGGGCTCAGCCCTGGGATGCTTTCTTAATGTACACTTACCATTTATATAAAGCTCTCTCTTATGTGCATATGAGTTTTTGTGGATTTGTTTCTCTACTCTACTCAGACTAACACACTGTGGTGCCAGGAGTGGGGAAGTGGAGAAACAGATAAAACAGATGAAGAGGGTGGAGCCCCGGTGGCGTAGTGTTTGTGCGTGGGACTGCGGCCCACTGGGACGGAGGTTCAATTCCAGCAGTGGGGCTGGGCCTCCTACTACCACCACCGGAGAGCAGTGATGCCCACCGCCCCCCCCCCCCCAAAAAAAAAAAAAACAGATGAAGAGTGGATGCTTGTTTGACTTCTGCCTCATGGTTGTGTTTCTTCTTTGGCTAGTCAGAAGTCAGATTATTTCCATGCAGTTTATGGGATTGTTCTCTGGAAAGAACATGGGTAGTTTAAGTTTTGATTATTATGTTTGGTTGTAGTCTTTGGTTATTCCTGTGTGAAATGGAAAAAAAAATGAATGTGATTAATGTATGTTTTGAGCTCAGCAGTAGAAAACACCATTTGAATTCCTCAGAAACTATGCTGCTTAAGGAAAATGGCTAACGGAAAATGCCTGACAGAAAGTCTGGATATAGTTTAAGAGACCTAATCCCATATTTCTGTAAAAATAGGACAGTTTAGATAGCAGTTTAAACAAACTAAGTAAGGATTAAACTTGACTGTTTTAAGAACTGAATTTGCTATCTGATTCTGCTTCTTTTATACTGATTTCTTCTGCTTTTTATGGATATAATGATTGATGTAAATGTTTATTGGGAAGTATGAAAATAGAGAGCTTGGAAACTCACTTGCCTCAAGCCATTAATCTGACCTTTAGATGGGTTTAGGATACACCTAGAAAAAAAAGCTTCAAAGACATTAGGCTCACCCAGTGCTTTGGAGTAGTACTCAGGACAGTAGAAGGTGAAGGAGCTGGTGGTTCCAAATTGCTGAAAATTCAGATCAAAGTCCAATGTATAACCTTTGAGTCACGAGGGCTCCTTATTTGCATATTAGATGTTGTTAATAAATATTCCTCCAATCTTTTTTGGGGGGCATCACTGCCCTCTGGTGATCGTGGGAGCTACCCAGCCTTGCTCCTGGAGAGTTGCTGCTGGATTTGAACTGCCAAGTCCAGGGGCGGTAGTCCCGCACTCAACCACTTATGCCAATGGGGCTCAGCTGTCTTCCTCCAATCTTGATGTCACATTCTTCTTCATGTAGCTCAGTTTTTCAGTTTATTTGATCAGCATACAGATTGATTGAATATGGTTGAATAAATACAACAACTGACACACACCTTTCTTGATTTTGAATGTCACAATATTCTTTTGCACTGTTAGAATGACTGCTCCATGGTTTATGTTCAAGTTCTACATCAGCACCATTAAGTGTTCTAGAAGTCACATTCTTCACAGCTTATTGTAAAACTAATGGAATCATGAATTACTATAAAAAGGACTAGAACTGTTTCAGATCCAAAAAGCAATTTTATCTCAACTTTTATGATTTTAATTTATGCTAATGTTTTCTGAGATATTCATAATGATACAATGAAAATAGTGTGAAATGTGTTCCTATAGATCTTGGTTCAACTTACTAGAAAAACATTCCTTGTATGATTTTAAAGTGAGATAAAGGAACCAATTTTACCAGCACTTAAATGAAGAGAACTATTAGCATTTAATCACTATTCATATCTTTAACTTTATAGAATTTCTTATCATTGTAGGTTTTTTTAATAGATTATGTTGGAGATGTCATCTACCTGCAAGGAAAGACGCTATCACATACAAGAATGTGAGCCTATAGGAAAATCGCCACTTGTGTTGCCACTGTAGTGTTTTGAATCTTTCCCCCCCCCATTAACATGGCTACTCTGTTAGAAATATTTACCTTTTGTACCACTTTAAATTTGTACATTTTTTATTGGAAATAGTAGCAGTCATAAAATACAGTGAATGAAAAACAGGAATGTAATACAGAATATTGCAACTTGTTTTCCAAAAATGTTAGCAGCAGTCCTTTTGTTTTTCTTGTTTTACACCCTCCCCCTGCAGTAGCAGTCATTTCTTTTTTTTAGGGGGAGGCATCACTGCCCTCTGGTGGTGGGAGTAGGAGGTCCAGCTTTTGCTTCTGTGAAGCCACTGCTGGAAATGAACCTCTATCCCAGTGAACCGCAGCCCGCACACAACCACTACGTCACCGGGGCTCAGCCCAGCAGTCATTTCTATGTAATTTTTTTCTATTTATCATCAATGTTTCATTCTTTTGATCAGATGATTTCTACAAATCAGAACGAACTCTATAGCAACACATAACAACATCACTATTTCAATAGTCACAACGTATGAGGGGGTACACCCCTAAAAATGGATTTAGGCAAGGCGGAGCAGAACTTTGGTATCATGCATTTTTCCCACTAGGTGAGCATTGAGCAACTCGCTCTGAATTCCTGCACGCACCCATTCTCCTCACCTGGGAAGGTTCTCTCTGGTCACAGTGGATTTTTTCATAAAAGCTGTTTCGTTCAAACCTTGTTTTTTGTCTCACTTTGAGACACTTTTCGCAAAAAAAGTGAAATGTTGATTGATGATTGACCTCATTCTAGACATATATTGACTTACCTAAGGGATGAAATGTTGACTTTTATTGCATTTGGAGTTCATCCCACTAGGTCAGACTCTTAATAGGCTTTCTGTTTAGAGGTTCTTAAAAGATAGCATAACAGTGTGTGATTAAAAAGGTCTCATTTGTTGCAGAAAGGGGACTGCTTTCGCCACTACAGTGCACCTTCCCATGCAGCAATCTCAGTGCACCAGTCTTTGGCAAAAACAACATACCTCTCTTGCCCCACACATCTTACTCCCCTGACCACACTTTGTGCAATTTCTTTTTGTTTTCAAGTGAAGAGGAATATAAAGTGACATCGAGTTGATGACCTAGAAGAGATGAAGGACTAAACAAAGGAAGTGCAGTCAGCCATCCAAACCGGTGAATTGGATAAAAAAAAATGTTTCGAAGATTGGAATCACAGATTTGACAAATATATTAAGTGTAGTGGAGAGTATTCTAAAGGTGATAAAGTTGTTTTGTTTAAAAAAAACATAACTTAAAACTACTTTGGAAAAAAATCTGTTTTGGAGGGGTACCTCCTTGTATATGTATGTAAATAAAATGAATTTTAGTGTCAAGCAAAAACTATTTATAATCTGAAAATCTTCAAACTTACTTGATTTATATATAGATACAGATATGGTCAGTTCCATTTTAATACTTGGAACACAGCAGTTTCCAGGCCCTTCCTACTCGTCTTGGGAAACCAGTCCCTTATTTTAAAGAGAAAAATCTGTATTACATGTCAAAGATTTCTCAGATGTGGTGTAAATCAAACACCATGCTCTACAAAGTACTGGGAATAACTCCCCTAACCCAATTGCTTTTGTGTCTATTTGGACTCTTGACAACCTCATGACAGATAAAAGCACCTTTCTGTAGGTTTTTCTGTAGACAATTTTTGTACATTACATTGTCAGACATTTCCAGGAAGTGCCCCTGAACTTCCATGAGCATTTCCACTATCATCTTAGCCATTGGCACTCTCCAGGATATTTACTCTCCTAAATTGACTGTCACTGAATTGATTGTGACCCACAGTGACCCTGTAATTGGGGTTGAACTACCCTTGTGAGTTTTAGAGATGGACTAACTCTTCATGGAAAGAGAAAGCCTGCTGTTTTCTGGCAGAGTAGAGGTGGTTTCAGATGGCTGACTTTGTGGCTCGCCCCTCAGCACCTCACTACATTACAGGGATGCTGAAGCTCTCCTACAAGTGACCTTGGTTTGTTTGTAAAAGACTGAACTCTGTCCATTATGAGACCCGTTTTCTAGGTCTAGATAAGTGAGTTTTGATTGTGAATGAAGTTTAATACTTTCTTTTATAGGACCCAGATGCAGTACAAGCCCTTCTCCTGACATAGTTTTCAAGTGCTTAGCTGCTTAGCAAAATGTTTGAGACTCACAATCATCAGAAAGATTTGACAGTCTGCGTCCAGAAAACATACAATCTTGGAAATACTCTGGAGAATAGGGTTGCTTTGTGCGTGAAACAACTCCATAGCCATGGATTTTTGGCTTGGGCAATGTGATTGAGAAGATGCCAACAGGTCTGTTCAGGGATGGGTGTGGATGGGTGTTCATTACTGTCTGGTACCACTGCGGTTCATGAAGAAAACATCAACTCCAAAGTCCATTGGGGTAACTCTGTCTCAGATGGGACTCAGCCTTCAAATCTTCCACTCAAAATGGGGGGAAGAACAACATTTCAATGATGCTTCTGGAAAAAGTTAAGATTTCTTTGGGATTCCATATAATTCCTTGACTTTTCATCTTCTCTGCTTTCCCACAGTGCTTGCAATAATGGATTCAAACATGGGAACAATGTGGAGGAGAGTGCAGGGCAGAGCAGTGCTTTCTTGTTATTTGGGGAGTGGGGCTTGTATGAGCCAGACCTGATGGACAACCAACAACGACCTCTCTTTTAGATAAATTACACTTTGAGAACCCTGTGATTCACCACGTTATTTCTCAACTTCCTGACATTATAAAAGCTGAATTAGTCATGTAGTACACATGCTCATTTTTCACACAGTAAATGAGACTGAAATTGCACAAAATATTTACAATCATTTACAAAAGTCACATAATTTGGATAGGCAATACTTAATCTGTAATGGTGTTACCTAGCTTGCAGAATAATGAGTGCTGTGACTAAAATTCAAATAGTCTTGTTATATTATTTTAATTACCTTACTTACTTGTTTAATCATTGCATGTGCACACAAATGAAACAAATTGAAGTTGAAATGAAAACCTACTCACAAGTTTTAAAATTGTACCAGACTTCCAAGGAGTTCAAAGGCACCATGTTGTCTCTGTGGGTATGCATTAGTCTACTAAGAGCAAAGTTAGCAATTCAAGCCTACAAGCCACTGGAAAGGAGAAAAGAGCGGCTGTCTACTTCCATAAAGATTTACGCTCTTAGAAAGCACAGAGTCCTGGGCTGAGCCCCAGTGGCATAGTGGTTGTGCGTGGTACTGCGGCCCACTGGGATGGGAGTTCAATTCCAGCAGTGGGGCTGGGCCTCCTACTCTCACCACCGGAGAGCACTGATGCCCAAAAATTAAAAAAAAAAAAAAGAAAGAAAGAAAGAAAAGAAAGAAGAAAGCACAGAGTCCCTCTGGCTCTGAATTCACCCAAGTGAAGTGGGTTTGTCTGCCTGTTGGGACTAGAATGTGAGCGAGGGAAATTGTTGGGTTGATTTCTTGGCAGTTTCTGTATTCAAATATTTTTAAAAGTCATTTTCTGTAACTTCTCATTATATGAAGGAAAAATATACTTTCAAAAAGAATACTCAGAAAAAAAGATCTCTCTTGTGTAGAAGAGTCTCTCTTCTCATTATTTTAGCAAGAGGGTCATTTTCTCCAAGGTGGCGATCTCAGGGTTACCATGTAGTGAGCTTCCACTTCTCATTATATTTTAGACTACTAGGAATGTGGGTAGTTTCAGGTTTGCTACTGGGATATTGTAAATGTGCCTATTATCTGTGTCTCCTCTGAATGTGCAGGAGAAGCATGTGTTTTTATTTGGTCAGGAGGAGGAGAATATTTTTGTGGTCCCTGCTTATGCTAAGTTATACTGAAATGAGGACAGTGAATCTTGTTATATGAATCTCTTTTGCATCATGAATCATGTACCCTCTAAATTATTAAATTCATAAACTTCAAATAGCAGCCCATATGACCTCTGTGTGTATTTTCTGTAACTGTAGAATTATGGAAAGCATGTCTGATGGTGAATGAATGTTTCTATTTTTCATGTCATTTGCCTAGCTATTTATCTACAAATGTCCTTTTAAAATATTATTTCCCTAGGCTTTTGGAATTATAATAATATTTTAAAATCCATATCAAAGCAGAAGCCTTGTCCAGTACGGCACAGTATTTACATTACTCCCTCAATAGCATCCATACTTAACGTATTAGAAAGAAAGCATTTCCCATTAGCATTAAGTTGTTCTAAGAAATAAGTAATATGGTGTCTGAATATCAAGAAGAATAATGTCTACCGTTATAAAAGCTTGTCTTAAAACAAGCAGCTAAGCGGAGCACCCACACAGTTCACCTGGAAGAAGCACGCCAGCCTTAGTGATCCAAGGATTATGGATAATAAAATCTAACAAGACAGGAATGAATGCTATGCGAGTCTAAATTGTAAACATCTGGTTTATAGAAGATTGTCGATGGCAGTGAAAGCCCCACATCTATTGGCCCTACATGGTGAATCCCCTCTGCACATAGGGATGTGAATAGCCTTGCTGTCAGGGAGAGGATTTGGGGAAGTCAATGAGGGCAGATGTTATTACGTTAAAACGTAATATCATATTGTTTAATCTCCCTTTTGACCATTACTTCAGTTTTTAATATTTTCTGTTATTTTCAATTGAGGTTTCCCTATATTTTCCTGTGTTTCTAGTCATTGTTTGTTTCTTGTTTATTTACTTAATCTTTGTGCTTTGTACTATTTTCTGTGACTGAAATTTAGGATAGGTAAATTTATAGAGACAATAACTTGTCAGGGGAGGGTGGGGAAAATGGAATCTAACCACAAGGAATACAAGAAGATAATGTTCTGAAATAAATTGTTGTGATTATTGAACAACTTTTCTGAGTATAATTGAATGATTAATTATATGATATGTGAGGAATATGCCCACAAAACTATTTTTTTTAAGAAAGCAGTGTCTAAGTGCAAGTTCTTCACTATAATTTCTTCCTATCTGGATGTTCTCATTAATTTAAAACTCAAGCGTAGCAGCGCTGCAATCTGTTGTAGTTCCTGCTGTATCACAGTCCTGGGTATATTACCTACAATAATTGAATATCTACCTCATCCCTTCATCCTCTGAGGATATTCACTGTTAACCAAAATAAACAGAAAACAACGTGGGGGATTTTAATCAGGTACAAACCAATCCAGACATCGCCAAATGCCAAAAAGTTACAATAGACCCAGGTAGGTCAAGATAAACCCTGAAAAAAAGATAAGTCCTCAAAAGCCTCCACCAACAGAGATGCTAACCATTAGGGAAAATATGTATTTATAACATTATACAGTTCAATGACAATATTTCCATAAATCATTAAATAGTCACAATTTTAGATTTTTGTTAAATATCATTTCCAAATCTTTACCTAAAGCTTTTGTCTTTCTCTGCCTGCTTTTAGTTTGGTTTTGTTTGTTTGCTTTTTATTTTATCAATCTAGCGGTATGATTTCTTCATTGAAAACTCGCTAGAGCATCGTGCTCCCTAAGGAAGGGAAGCTTAGTCCTGTCTGTTCATTGCAGATACTGAAGTCTTTTACTTCAGGTTTGTTTTTAATGCATTGAATAAGGCTCCTGGAGTCATAGGGACTTAAGAAGTGCATCCAGCAATCGTGATCTTGTCTTCTGGAGGCGTGCCCCTGTTTTCACTACAGATCACAGCACCTTTTTTTCTTCGTTAGCTCTGGATTCATTCATTGGTTACTTACACTCATGTGTAGGTTCTTGCTTTTTTCATCCCTCAGTGACACCCTCGATAGCTAAAAGTCTAAGTTAATGTTTATGAGTGAGCTGAAGAGCCAGAAATCTAGAGTGTGATGGCTTATTACTCGCTCTGTTTACTAGTTGCGGTGTTTCAACTATTACAGCTGTCCAAAGTAGGGCCCTGTCTTTCAGGTGGGAATGGTTTCCTAGCTGAGCCAGTTAGATGTCTACTGTTAGGCTAAATGTATCCCAACATTTTTCTCTACTCCTCTGTAGGGTTCCAAGTTCTTACAAGTCTCCTCAGAGTAAGGTAATTTCAGTTGATATGCTTTATATTGTCAGTTGTCTTCTCTTCCATTTATCATCATGGTATGTAAGAAAATGGAAAAGAAATGCAGATTTTCACAGTTATCCTTCCCTTGTGATGGTTAATTAAGGGAAAATCAAGGGTGGGATGAAGGAACCCAGCAGTCTTCAAGGAAATAGGCAAGGCACTGTGAATTTCTGAAGGAGGAAAAACAACAGAGGCTAGTCAATATCTCCCTTAAATTTCAATGGGACAAAGGTTTTGTTTGGGTTGGGTTTCATTATACATTTATTACAAAAATCAGCTTATATAAACGTGGATCTGGCTAAGCAAGTTCAGAGTCCATAAAACACACCAGGAGGAAGGGAAGAATAGGAATAGGTAAACAAAGCTGTTGTCCTCAAGCAAAAATTCTCTCACTGGCAGTCTCTTTTTCTCCCTTCTCTCCTCACTCACCTTGTTTCTGAGGCTTTCTGGCTGATTGAATCAGGCCAACTCAAATTATTGAGAATCCTCTTACTTCCCAGTAGTTCTACTCTGTAACTCATGAGTGCGGTCAAGGGTCGTGGGACAACATGATAATAATAACTAACAAGAAAAACCTACGCTTTATCCTCAATATTGGCTAGTGGGTTTGAACTGCCCATCTTGAGGCTCTAAAAACTCACTCTCCTCAAATTGTAGGTTTCTGAGACTCGAACTCAAAATGAGAGGAGAAAAAAACCATCTTTCAGGCTGAGCCCCGGTGGCGTAGTGGTTGTGTGCGGGACTGTGGCCCACTGGGTTGGGGGTTCAAATCCAGATTCAAGGCTGGGCCTCCTACTCCCACCACCAGAGGGCAGTGATGCCCCAAAACAAACAAACAAACAAAAAAACATCTTTCTCCAGCAGAGCAGCTGACGGTTTCAAGCAGATGATCTTTCAGATCAAAGCCCAATGTATCGCGGTTACACCACTGGGACTTCTACCAGGAGGTTAGAAGTCCAATGTGCATTCCTTACATGACAGCGACTCCAGAGTCAATGGTTGATACTCTCTCTTTCTTTGCAACTTTTATTTTAATTGCTATGCACATAGCTCTTCCAGTATTGTTTACATTGGTTTCAATTTCTGGATCTGCCAGTGTCTATTTTCTCTATTAAGTACCAACTGCATTTGGTGCTGGGAAAAACCACAATGAAAATGCAAAATGAATTTGTGATCATGTTGAGATACTTGTGATCAATGGAGATCACATATAGAAATAAATAATAAACTACCATTTGTATCACTTTTCAGTGCACCTATATTTATATCGTAAGGAAGATGATGGACAAAAATGAATTGACACAGTGCTTGCATCGATGAGCTCCATCACAAGACACATTGTGCGGGTGGGCCAGCAGGGGGCGGTGTTTCGTTCTGTCCCACATAGGGCTTCTCTGAGTCAGAGCCCACTGGACAGTCCTAATAATGACGATGATTCTCTTGTTGGTCCCCATACCTTCCGACAAGCAACCAACAAGCAAAAAACCTCACTGCCAGCAAGTCAAAATAGTTTATTAATTCTGAAATCTGAACTTACTCGTAGGGTTAGTCTGAACAATAAAGATTTATCTAGCAAAAAGAAAGCTGCAAATAAGGCTTGCTTACTTTTAAAATCCTCATTTCAAATAAAAATGTCATGTGATTTTGGATTTCTATTGAACTTAAGTAATTATCAGTGCATTTGAATTGAGGTGACAGTGTAAAAATGCGTAAGACTGCGTTACTTTTCATGTCAATATGGCATTGTGAGGTAGGCATTGGAGTGCTAGCAATAAGATCAACACTTTGTAGGAGGAAGGTAAAAAGAGGTCCTCCACTCCCTTAAGGGAATGCAATCTCAAAAATCCAGTGGAATGATTCTTCCTTGTCTTATAAATTTGACTCAATGTTGTGCCAGTGAACTTGGTTTTAGCATACACAAATGTAACTAACATTGCCAAGTTACATTCCTTTTTATTTTCTTCAAACTCATAATGTTGAAAGCAAAAACGATTTTTTATTGGTTAAAAAAACAAACACAGCTGAGCCCTGGTGGCGCAGTGGTTGCGTGAGGGACTACAGCCCACAGGGTGGATGGTTCAAATCCAGCAGCAGTTCTCCAGGAGCAAGACTGGACTTCCTACTTCCACCAGGGCAATGATGCAAAAAAAAGCCCAAAACCCAGAAACACATTATTTTTTATAAATCATTTTATTTTTATTTAAAAAAAATTTTTTTGAGGGGAGGGCATCACTGCCCTCAGGTGGTGGGAGTAGGAGACCCAGCCTTTGCTCCATGGAGCCGGAATCGAACCTCCATTCCAGTGCACTGCAGTCCCGCGCACAACCACTATGCCACCGGGGCTCAGCCCTATAAATCATTTTATTGAAGGCGAGTACAACTCTTATTACAATCCATCCATCCATCCACTGTGTCAAGCACATTTGTACACCTGTTGCCATCATGATTCTCAAAACATCCTCCAACTACTTGAGCCCCATGGTATCAGGTCCTCATTTCCCCCTCTCCCTCCTCTATGCCCCATAAGAGCTGGAAACACAAACATACTTTATTTAAATATATGTTTAGTTCCTAGTTTCTGGACCTCACACAGCAAATGCATAATGCATCCTCACCTTCGAAAGGAGCAAATGAAAAGAAAGGGCAAGAATGAACTATATAAAATAAATGTACCAATGATCCTTCATCTTTTATCAGGCAGTTGCTTGTCAGGGGATGAGACTCAGTGATCCAGACAAGACTGACTAGACACTAATTCCCTGCGCGGCACTCACCTCTTTACTTCCTATCCACACGCAGCTCTGTGGGGTACAATTAGGTGTCGGTGGGAGATGCAGGGAAATAGCTTGAGTACAGCAGCAGAGCAGAGGCTCGCCAGTAAGGGAGACAAATTAGAACAATTGTAGGACTTCTAGGGGCTTAAAAAGCTCCAAGGCATTGGAAACCAGCTGCGTCTCCCCGCACTAACTCCGAAGCTTTTCCAATGGAAGAACGTGTTAGCTCAGTGTGCACTTTATGAAGATTCATTGCTGTCTGACACGTAAACACCTCACGACAACCTCTGCTCTTAGCAGCCATGATCATAAAGACTGGCTTCTCAGTTTTTACAACTAACCATCAGTATACCTGGTGGTTAAATTAATCCGCATTCTTTGCCATTCCCTTGCATTTCTTGTTCAGCCTTTGCTATGGATTGATCTAGTTTCCAGTTGTCTAAAACGTGGGGCACTAGAGGGCGCTGTCCTGGAGTGTGTTGAGATGCCACACTCGCTGGCCATACCAGGACAAACACCATTCCAGTGTTTGATTTGGAGTAGAGTAATAGCTAATAAATTAAAGATAAGGACTTGCATTTCATGTTCCTATTTCTTTCTGCTACTCAGTTTTGAAAAAGTGTCCCTGACCATACTAAAAAGAAACAAACAAACAGAAAAAGCTCTTGTGGTAAAATTGATTCTGACTCCTGCAAACCCTGTATGTGCCAGAGCTCCTGGGTGTAATTGTCAGGAGTTATGGGGCTGATTTTTACTCACAGCTGCCATATATAACAGAGCAGAACTGACTCTTAGAATTTTCTAAGATTTTTTTATGCAAGAGCATGGAAGCTCAAACCCACCAGATGTTTCAGGGGAGAAAGATGAAGTTGTCTACTTCTAGAAGGATTTGGATAACTTCACAAACCATATATGGGACTCTCTGGGAACAGATTCAGTTTGTAGTTAGAGGTTTATTTTGGAAATGATTCTGAAGAGGTAGTTAGTTTGTCTCATGTGACCCCACTAAAAAGAACAGATACAGGAGGGTAAAGCACTATCTGTAATAGCTAGCGCCATCACTTATGCTTGAAATTTCTGAGAGAGAAAACAAATATACTACAGACAGAAGAAAGAAAAAATGAAAAGAAAGAAATGAATGTTAATGTGAAGTTGCATAACATGCTCAATATTAAAAAAAAAAAACTTTGGGGCTGAGCCACGGTGGCATAGGGTTCTGCACGGGACTGTGGCCCACTGGGACGCAGGTTCAATTCCCGCTCACAGGACAAAGGCTGGGCCTCCTACTCCATCAGGGCAGTGATGCCTAAAAAAAAAAATAATAAAAAAACTTTGAAAGCAACATAGCATCTGGTTCAGAACTTGCATATTGTTTTCTCTATAGACAGATATGGGAATATCTGGTTTCTAGCCTTAATAATGTACAATAATTGTCCATAGTATCTATAATATGAATTTCAAAACTCTAATTAGGTTGACATAATCTCTCAAATGAACAGCATGACCTCCATAGATATTTAACTGAAATTATTAGCCAAGTGTCTGGAAGATGTCTGTACATTAAACCAGCTATTGTTGAATTGATTTTTGAGTCATTTCAGCACAAAGTACATCTCTATTACATAGGGTTTTCATTGACTGATCTTTTGTAGGTTGATCTCCAGGCTTTTCTTCCTAAGTACCTATGGGAGCATTTGAATCTTTAGCAAAAAATTGACATTGTTGTTAGCATGAGAGAGTTTTAGCAGCTGGCACTGCCAATGAACTCTGTTTGACATTAGTCATGAGTAAATGGTGCCAGAACCATATCTGTTCTCTTTTAGCTCCACGCACGATGAAGAAATTCAACTCCATACCACCAAGGCTTATTGCCACAAGGCAGAGGTCAGAGGAACCTCCAAACTCTATCTGTCTTTACCCAGTTCTGGCACCAAAACTCCCTTCCACTACAGTACTTTTCTGTCTGGTTTAATAATTAGTTGTTATGGCCACTCTGAACTCACAGAAATACCCACAATAACAGAAACTTACTAGGGAAGTTGAAAAGTTATCACTAGTCAGGATCAGTGAACAGTAAGGACACAGTCATTCATCCATAGCACTGCCTCTTCTTAACCAGTCAAATCTCTGTAGGGTTCAGCCTCTCGACCACATGGTCCCTTGCCTTGAACCTTGGATAGACAGGTAGTCAATATGACACTCCCCATCACTGCTTTGTGATCTCCGGTTTCAGAGTACAGAGCTTTTATTCTGCCCAGGTGTGCCTACTTTGCTCTGTCTCATGGTCTCCTTGTTGTGGCCTCTGGTCTCAATCTTCACTGATTCAGGCAGAGATTTCAAATGTCTGCTGAGAGCTCTTCTTTCTTGACAGTCTTGGGAATTCTCTTTCTTCCTGCTTCTGAGATAGCTTTCTTAAAGCCAGGAGAATGACAACCCAAACTAACCAATCCCCTCTCTCAATTTTTCACATACTCTGTTTGCACAGTCTCACCCAGGCATTTGGTAAGAGTTACTGAGACATGCATATTAAAAACCTTAGTCAGAAATTTCCCTTCAGTGCAAGTGAACAAGAAAAACTCGCTGGATCTTAGAAACCTTGGAGGGCATTATCTTATAAAAGGCTCACATTCTATGAACCGCACGTTATTGTTTAGAAATAGATTCAGCACTATTCTCATTGAGTTGTTGCACACAAAGGGGATGTTTAACAGGGTTAACTACGAAGTGTCATAGTATTCATATTAGTAATGTAGGCATTTACTTTTAGTTGGGGTTTCGACACAGTTATCTGTTTGCAATGAACAACAATGTGCTGCTCTCTGCCCACTGTGACTCAGACAATGCAGAAAAGTCCACAGGATCCAGCCAGTGATAAGAAAGAGAACAGATGGGAAAAGGAAATCTGTATAGAAGTGAAGACCAACCAGCAATGCTCAGTGTCATGAATGGAAGAGCAAATCTCAGGAAAAGAATTCCTATTCAGCGATGAAATTTCAAACATACTTATTAACTTTCTAGTGGGGATATTTAGTCTGGAGCCCTAACCTTGTGGAGAGAAGAGACTTTTCACAATTTCAACTCACAGTCTTTTTAAAGATAATGATTATAGCATTTGGAGCCCAAAGTAGATCCAATAAAAGTATTGACACCACCAAGACCCTCGCTCACAGGAAGCAGGTGAACAAGTGAGCCAAATACAGCGATGGCAGTGGCACTTAGAGGTCAGCTCAAGGTGGAGACAAGATGGCAGAAGGTGAAGGGCAAATTCAGAGAGAAGGGCAAGCCTGATCATCTTTATTCCCTGTGTCCATTTGATGGCATAGGAGTGTTCTAGCTTTACCAGAGCAATGTACCATTTTAGAGGAAAGGTAAATTTCCTTCAACAATTTTAAACGATTCTTTAAACTATTTACCTACCTTAGGTACATCCTGAGCCTGCTTCACCAGGATAGATGACATCTTATAGTTGGCTTCCAATGAACTATCAGGTTTACAAAGTTTATACATTTTTTATTTCTAGATAACTTTCTTATTTTATACTATCTGTTGTGGGTTTGCTCCTCTAGTGGAACTAAACACAAGGAGTAAGTTCCCTTAAAAGGGAGGGGTCCTTTTCTTCACAAAGACCATATCCTTATTATTGAGCACTCTGTTATCTTTAGTAATGATAAATCCAGTCTCTTCTATTTGCCACTGAAGAGGATCTGGTGAGACTGTAAAGGACACTTCGTTTCCTGAGAAGTGTTAGTTGCTTCTTTAGATGTAGTCATAGAGATAATAAGTAGATTTGGAGATATCCACTGTGGTTTCTAAAGTCAGATACCTGTCTCTGCTTTTTAGGATCTTACCCTACATATCCTTGTTGTCTGATTAACCTTAGGGGAATAGCTCTTCTTCCAAGCAATGTGATGTATTTCCACTCTGCCATTATCATTCAGCACATGGGATGGTATGTGTTTTAGTCTGGGTAGAGTAGAGAAACAAATTCTTAAACATGCATATGCATATAAGGGAGAGGTTTATATACAAGAAGAATGGAACATTGAGAAAGCATCCCAACTCAGTACAGTCCAGGTCCATAAGTCTGATATCAACCCAGAAGTCCTATACCAATCCATAAGTCCTCTTCAGATTCACGAAGCATATGCAATGACACCAGGAAAATCTCAGTCCAGTGGGTGTATCCAGTGGTGGGAGAAGCATCTCAGCACTGACAGGGCACTCTCTGGGGCTTCTCAAGCATCTCAGAACTGAAAGGAGTCTCCATGTGGCTTTTCCAGCTTCCAAGCTCTGGTTCCATCAGGCTAAGCCCATCGGGCTGCTCCTCTAACTCCTCTAGATTCCAGGAGTCGGGGTCTATCAGCATGCTGCCATGTTGTCTTGTCAGTAGACCGTCTCCAAGAGACTGAGTCGTGAGACTCTCATCTTCAACGGGAAAATTCCGTGAGATTTCCCAGAATTCTCAGGAGAAACCATGCCCACACAGAGCTCTCATTGACTATCTCCAGATTAACAGGCTAGACATCACCCCTACACTCCCAAACATGAAATTGACACAAGTACATGACTGCCAAATGTATAATTTCCGTGTTTAGCATACCGACAACTATGGTTTCCATCTCTTATTCTAAGATCCAGTTCTCATGCAGGAAATTCTTTGGAAAGCACCTGCAACTTCAGCTGACATCAAGGGAATAATCATGTAAATGAGTTTGGAAGCAGATTTTCCAGCTCTATCAAAGTCTCCAGATGTCTGTAGATATCACCGACGGCCTCCTAAAACCTTGGGTGGAAGCTCTGAGTTAGAATCACTTGCCTATGCTATTCCCAGTTTCTTGTCCCTCAGAAATTACAGGATAGTCATTGATTCTTTCTAAAAGCTAATTTGGGTAGCAATTTGTTATACAGCAAGAAGGAAACCAAGGATCAATGGAGGATGTTCTTGTTTCATTCTTTTCTGTTCTTTTTTACATATGCAGGGGGTTGGACTCCACTCTAATTCCAAAGAACTTTTGGATAATCCTACTTATGAGCATTTTAGTGCCCTGTAATAGGTTGCATTAATTAAATATTGTCATCAACGAATAGAAGTAAAATAGATAATTACCTTACTATGACCAAAACTAAAGTTTTGGTCTTAGGAACTGAACTCAGAGGGAAACAAAATACTAACTGATATCATAGCTCACATGCTACCTCTTATAGGCCAACTTCTTTGAGTTATTTTGTACAGATTATCTTTCTTTATCTCTTATCACATCCACCTAAGTTCTTTTTCATTCCTTTTATGGGTGAAGGTTCCAGGAAAGTAATATGTTGAAGTCCTTCTCCATCCACAAAGACAGGAAATATATTATTGCCCTCAAAATCTGGCATTTTAAAAGGCAGTTAAGATGTGAATATGCTGTCTAATTCCTATTTGAATTCTATCTCTGGTATTAAATCATTCTGATGATTTAGTCAGTCGGTTATAAATGAAAAGGATTGTGATTTTCAAACATTGAAAAAACTTTAAAAATAAAAAGTAATGTATACAAAATATTAAATACTCAGAGTTGACTTATGCTATGTCAGGTTAGTAGTTTTTATCCTTTTCAATTTTCTGGCTATAGCAGCTGTTATTTACTTGAAAAGTTTATCAGACTCATAGGAAAAATATAGAGAAAGAACACAGCAAAAATTACTTTTAGGAATAAATTTAATATTAAGTTATATGAAAATACTAGTGACTGCCAAGCTATACCTGACAAGACTAGCTTTCTCATAAGAGAGAAATGAGAAAAACCAAAAGGATATACTAATTGAAAAAAAAATAAGATGAAAGTGAAACTGTGACAGCTATTTCAGGGAAGACAAAAGATAGCTTGCCTCTTTAGCAACTCTGCATTCTCTTCAGTTCTGCCAACAAAGTCTCCAAGGGTACCCCACCCCCATGTGCTTGTCTAAAGAGACACTAGGAAAAATGTTATAATGCTTTATCTGTCCCAGATAAGTGCTATTGCCTGAGGATATTTTTTTTAAAGAGGAAAGAGGGGAGAAAGAAACAAAATCCTTAAAAAAAAAAGAGGTTTCTAATAAGAACCCTTCAGTATACAGGCAAAGGGAGAAGTAAGATTCATATAAATAGGGAAATGATACAGTTCAAGATAGTATATGCTTATCAGGGCAAAGTCAGGAATAAAAATAAATAATCAACTAGTTGGCTCTGCTTGTATAAACTGGAAGAATTAAATGGAAAGATACCTTTCTGCTTTTATCAAGTATCAGAATTACCTTCCTTCGGTGGTAATTAAATAATTTCATGTCAACTTGATAAATAAAGTAGATGGGGTGGACTTTAGCCTATCAATCAGGTCATAGACAGATGATGCCTCCTGATGGGTGTAATCTTCTCATGAGTATTCTGGGAAATTTATCTCTGTCTCCTGGAGGAAGGCTTTACTCTGCTTCACCTTCATGAAGGAGACACATAGATACCTTCACCAGTGCTGAGCTGTTCCACTGTCACTGGATCTACAAGATTTCCCCCTCCCCCCCCCCACCCACTACTCTGTGGTCTTCCTACATTCAGCATCATTATGAGACGCTATGTGAGTCTGAAGATGACATAATATCAGATATGTGTACTTGAGCTCGTTTTTTCCTCAGTATGTGATTTCTCTATGATATAAAACTCCATCTTCCACATAGATGAATGCCTCTGACTTTGTTTCTGTAATCAACCAGATTAATATATTATGGTACCAGGAGTGGGGTACTAGGGAAATAAATAAAAATGGAGAGTGGGACTTGTTTGACATCTGTCTCATGGTAGTTTTTCTTCTTTTATCAGCTAGAGATCAGGTATGGACATGCAGTTAACTGAGTTATTTTTTGGAAATAACATGGTAAGTTAAAATTTTTATTCTTTAAATGTAAACACAAATACTTTTATTATTTTTATGACCTGGGGTCATAAGATACAATAAAGATTGACCATGACTGTTTTAAGAATTGAGTTTAAGATCTGGCTATCCAAGATTTATACTGTTTTCTGCTGGCTATTATTATTGATATAATGATTAATAGAAGTGATTATTGGGGAGTGAAAATAGAGAATCATTAGGCCTACTTGCTGTCAGATATTAAATTTGATCTTTGAATGGTTATAGGACAGGTGAGCAAATAAGGTTCTGAGAAAAGCCCCACCCACTGTCTTGAGTGATCAGGATATTCAAACTTAAAGATACTTTCCCAGGGGGCTGTTGACAGACTGGAGAAGAAAAGCAAACTTTTGGATTTTGAATTAGTGGCTTGTTCCTGCAATGGGAAAAATCTGGAGGTATGCAGAAACTCCTCTCTAGGACTGGATGTTAAAGAGAGCCTGCAGACAGCCTGAAATGCTTGCTAGATGACCACCTGGATTCACCTGTTGAATGGAAGTAGGAGAAAAGCAGTAATTGAGAGATGGCTTGAGTCTGGTCACTAACACTGTGGATCAGGTACACAGGGATGAGAAGAAAGATGAAAGTGGGTTGGCTGGTCTGAATTTCATGAACTGGCCTAAGAAGTCTATGGTCTAAAGGTAGGGCAACCAGTGGGAACCCTGGTGAGGCTAAGTGAGGCAGTCCACATTGAGTTGACAAGAACTCAACCAGATGAAGATACCATTAGATACATATACATTTCTGTTTATTTGTTTTTCTAATGTCCCTAGATTAATATAATTAACAACCAAAGTTGCTAGCAGTAATAGCTATACAGCAAATTGTTTGACTCATTTCATTGTAGTGCAAGATGCTGAATAACTTGAGGTGAATAAAATATATGCTGATGCTTTCAGGTTAGAATCTAATTAAGAAGTCTAAAGATACTTGATATGTAGGTTTGTAGTGCCAACATGGCCAATGAAGATGGGTAGGTTTTTTGTGACAACATGGCCAATAAACACATGTGAGATTAATTGAAGGACAGAGATATAAATGGATCTGTGAGTCTCGCATTTCTCTCTTTTGCTTTTGGATCTTTGGACCAGTGTGCCACTGGCCGTCTTGCTTGTTCTATGCCTCAGTTTGCAAGCTACTGTGCCTGTGGGATACCAAATTCATGGACTGTGTTGCTGTAAGTTGAGCTTCATTCCAGGCCTGTCAGCACGCTTCTAGAATTTACATCTCGAGTTGGGGACTGTTGGTGCCTCAATCTTGGTGACTCACCTTGCTGTTTGCTGCCTATGGCCATATACCCTGAATTGCTCTAGCAGAAGACTATCCAGCATCCCTCAAGACTTGAAGGACTGAAAGTATATTAGCTGTCTACACAAGTGAGTTACACTGAGTCATTCATATCACCTTATAGATTAGTTAATTATTTATTTCTTACTTAGATACCTGTCTATCTATCATCTATCTATCTATCATCTATCATCTCTCTTTATATATACATAAAATTATTTGTGTCCTGATTTTGTTTCTTTAGAGAGCCAGGTCTTATACATATACCAAACAAGTAAAACAAATATTACAAACTATGACAAATGAAAAAAATTGTGTTGGAAAGGAAAGGGAAAAGAAGAAGAACGAGCAAGATAGTAAATCTTATCTAGAGTTAGATATAGGAATATTTTACAAAGCAAGTAATATTCTTTAAAGTGGCCTTGAAAACCCTATTTTACAATAATACTTTGCTTCATCACTCATAAACTCATTGCGGTAGTTCTTCAGTGTGCTCTAGGATCACTGTGGGTCAACATGAGTTTTTGAGTTTTTTAAGAGAAAATATGAGAATCGTGCTATATTTAAAAATAGATAACATTAAGAGTAAATAGCAAAGAAGCTAAAATCATAAGGAAAGTAAACTAACTGGCAAGAAAAAGGAAGGTAAAGAAAGATATGATGAAAAGTAGATTTCTGTGTGCAACAGCATCAGCGGTCAGGTGAATGGAAACTCAATCCCTGAAATCATGATACTGAACAAATATATTGAATAAGATATTTGGAAAGTGTCCCAGATTGCATCAATGAACCAACAAGAAATAAAGGCAGACTGAGGCAGGAAGTGAATGCAGGTGGAAATATACTTAATAGAACATGTTTACTAGAGTAACCAGTATTGTAGACACTGAACACAAAATGAGGCTCATTTGAAATAAAATTATCTGATTTTTTGTTTGTAGGGGACAAACTTGAAACAATTTTTAAAAAGGGTTCTTTTTAGACTGTGTGATTATTTTTATCTTGTTTATGTCTTAGGATTTGATTGCATTTTAGCAGAACTGACATATTTTGTCCTAACCCTGAGTGACAGTGTTGGATAAAGTGACATGTGATATTTTGCCAACACAACAAAATAGCCTTCAGGCATGAGTGTTCCAGTGAGGAAATTATGCTTACATTCATTAATATGTCACGGTATTTAAAATGAGTAATCTGATTGCACATTTACATAGCTCAATAAAACATAGAAACAATTTTAAATGAACTCTTTTTGCACAAATAAGGTACACATGAAGGTCAGCAGCAGCTTCATTCAAAAAATACTGTAAATTGATATTCAATGTGATCCTTTGTTATGGTTTATTGCAATAAGCCATAAATTCATTCAACTCAATGACAAGCAACTTATTTCTTTAAAAATCATATACTCAATCACTTTTACAGAAAAGTATGTAGAATATTAAATTGACATAATTCATAGTTGTAAGTGGATATATTTTAAAATGCAGTTACCAGGATGTATTTTAAATGTATTTTTAAATGTACTTTAAGAATGCAATTACCAAAATATATTTCAAAATGCAATTACCAAAATCTCGAACATAGTCAAGATTATTGTGTTGTTTGCCACTGAGTCACTTCAGACTGACTCAAAATATTCTATTTACAAAAGAATGGAAACACAACCTGGTCCTCTGCCCTCCTCCCAATCCTTCCTATATTCCATCCTATGGCCACAGCCCCTGTTAACACAAATATTTATACAGTTAGTATGTGATCAAGAAGGAAGAATACAACCTGTACTGAAGGCATTAGCTAAAAAAGACTTCAAGAATGGTTGGAATACCAAAATTAGAGTTATAGCCACTATGTCACTCAATATAGCCGCTATAGCCACCATGTCAATCAATCTTCTTTAGAAGCTTCCTTCTTGTTTTTGGCCCTTCACTGTGCTGGAATAACGTTCTTTCCCAGGACTGGCCTTTCCTGACAACGCATCCAAAGCATAAGAGCTGAATCTTGTCATCCTTGATCCCAAGGAGCTTTCAGGCTGTGCTTCTTCCAAGGTATGTTTGTGTGTTTTTAGGACAGTTCATGGTACTTCCGATATTTTTTATCAGCACCACAATTCAAATGTATCAATTAGTCTTAAATCTTCCTTATTAAGTGTTCAGCTTTCACACTAATATAAGATGATTGAAAATAGCATGTCTTTAGCTAGGAGAACATTATTCGTCAAAGCAACATCTTTACTTTTCAAAACTTTCAACAGATTTACCCAGTGAAACATGTCATTTGAGTTCTTGACTGTTGCTTCCATGAGTATTGACAGTGAATCTGAGCAAGATGAAATTCTTGAAAATTTCCATCTTCTCTATTTTCCAGGATGTTACCTGCTGATCAGGTTGTGAGGATTTTCTGTTTCTTTACAGTGAGTGGTAGTTTGTATTGAGCACTCCAATATTTGATCTTCAGCAAGTATGCAAGGCCTCCGCACTTTCAGCCAGCAAGGTAGTGGCATCTGCATTTTGTTAGTAAGTCTTGGTCTAATTCATATGCCCCATTCTTCTACATAGAGTTGAGCTTCTTTGAATATTGGCTCAGAATACAGATTGAATAAATATGTTCAGTAGTTACAACACTGATTCATGCCTTTCCTGATGTTTAATCCATGCATCATTCCTTGCTCTGACCATGTGATTTAGAGTCCATGATGATCTACGTGATCAAATAGCTTAACATATTTAATCAAACATATCTTGATCTATGTACAGATTCTGACTGAGCACAATGTATGGCTTATGATTTCCAGTTCTTCTAAAAGCTAGCTCTAGCTTTTATGATCTACACTATCAAATGCCTTGGCAGATTCAATTAAATATAAGTAAACATCTTTCTGATCATCTATGCTTTCAGTTAAGAATCATCTGATATTAGCAGTCATATCCTTTGTTCCATGTCCTCTCGAAAAATGGCATGAATCTCTGGCAGCTCCTTGTCAATGTACTGCTACAGCTGTTGTTGGATGACTTCCACCATTTTATTTGCAAGTGATGTCATTGATATTGTTCTATAATATAGTCATTCATTTGTGTCAATTATTTTTGGAATTTGGAATAAGTATAAATACAGACATATTCCAGTCAGTTGCCCAAGTAGCCTGTCTTTCAAATTTCTTGGCAAATACCAGTGATAATTTCCAGGGTTTCTTCAGTTTGTTGAAACATTTGAATTGGTAATCCATCAATCCCAGAAGCCTTGCTTTTGGCTAATTTCTTCAGTAGCTTGTATTTCTTCCTTCAATACGAGTGGTTCCTGATCATACATGACTTCTTGAAATGATTGAATGCAAGCTGCTTCATTTTCATACAGAGATTGTGTATTTCTCAAATCTTGATGTGCTTTCTAAATCTATAACTATTTTGTTCATAGGAATCTTTCGATATTGCAACTCAAGACCTGATTAATAAATGATATAGTCTTGATGTAATCCCATAACTCAAGTCTTCTGTCATTAGGGTCAATATATTCAATCTGTTATTACAATGTTATAAAAATTCAGGTGAGATATACTTAAGATGCTATTTTGACGCTTACTGACTTGTTTTAATGTTCTGAACTTACATACACATATGAGCAATTGGTGGTCTGTTCTACAATCAGTGCTAGGTCTAATTTTAGCTGCTGATATTGAGCTTCTGCATAGTCTCTTCCCACACATGGAGTCAATCTGATTTCTGTGAATTTTACCTGAAGAGGTTCATGTTTAGAATTAATTTTGGGGCTGTTGAGAAAAGATACTTTCTTCAAACAAATTATTGGCCTTGAAAAATTCTATCACGTGACCTCCATCTACATTTCTACATTAAGTATATGTGTTCCAACTACTCTTTCTTCCTCTTTGTTTCTAATTTTTGAATTTCAATCACCAATCAATAGCAATGCATCTTGAATGCATGCTGGGTCAATTTCATACTAAAATCATTGAAGAAATCTTCAACTTTTTCATCATTGGCTTTATTGGTTGGTGAAAAAATCTGAATAATCAATTTTTTATTTTCTTGAAGGTAGATAGATATTATCCTATCAAATAATTATACTTGGAGATCGATCTTGAATTGTCCTTTTTGACAATGAATGGAATAGCATTTGTCAAACCCTACATATTAATCCATTTGACTATTAGATTCAAAGTGACCATTTGATTCAAGATGGCCAATAGCAGTTCATGTCAGTTCACTAATGCCTAGATATCTGCCTTAATGTGTTCATTTCAATTTTGGTAACTTCTAATTTTATGAGATCCATATTTTATCCATTTAAGTTTATAATTTTAAATAAATATTTTCAGCCATTTCTCTCATTTTAAGTCTTGCCATATCCACATATGAAGCCTGCATATGAAGGTCCCGAAGACCTCCTCCATCTGTGCCAATAAGGTCAACCCTACTTAGAAAAGACCCATAGTTCTCATTGATATTTTGAGTGTGCTTCAACCTGAGGAGCTCATCTTCCAGCACTATTTTTGATCATTTTATCCTGATATTCATGAGGGGTTCATATTTGACAAAGTTCTGGTGCCAGTCACAAGTTTTTCAGTGCTGGTTACTCAGAAGTAGACACCCTCTTCCTTTTTGTAGTGTGTTCTGAGTCTTCAAGCTCTCCTAGATTTCAATTACCTAGATCTTCAATCTCCTAGATCTCCAACTTCCTTTGAGTGGCAGTGTTGGTATTTGAAGTAGCAGCACCATAGTTTTCTGTATCTCAGCAAATTTCAAGTCATCGCAACAGGACAGACTAAAAGACAAATGGTGGGTTTTGCTCACAGCATTCCTCATTACTGAAATCCTAGACTCGGACTTTACTTTTATGAGACATGCCAAGCTTGTTTTGGCTTTTGTGTTTTGCATACTTCATTTTAAGTTCTTTATTGAATTAGTAAATCTTTCCTGCATTTTAACTTCACTATTATTGTTTTGTTTTAATGCTTATAAATATAAAATACATATGCATTCAGACAGATGAGTTTTCAGGCCAACTTGTTTTGAGGCCGTCGATTTTCATGGTAAATTAAATACCCCCCGAAGTTTATATTGTCATTTAAATAAATAAATGAAAATTTAAAATTCAGCATGTTAACATCTTGGCAAATAACCAAGGAGGAATATTTCACTGTATTTTCAAGTGCTGATTTTGCTGGTGACTTCATTATCTCTTTCAAGTTTAAGACATTTTCTGGTCAGACGTCACAACAGGGGAAATTTTACAAATTACAAAAAAAAATCCATTACAATTAGCAAATTTTGCTTGTAATTTATTTAATAGATGAAATAATATTGTAATTTATTTATGACAAAGCATTTTCAAAAAATGAGTCAAAATAATCAGAGACCATATAGAAAATGAAGAGGTAAATTAAAATATTCAGACATGGATTGAATAAATCTGGCACCTAAGTGAGGTGAGCAGATGGTACAAATCTATTCACGACTCTGTTTTCAGTGTTGTCAGAAATACATATTTGAAAATGCAAAAAGTCAGCATGCCCAGCCATTCTCCAAGGACAGGTAGTTGGCGAAAATTATCTGCACATCACCACAAAAATAATGCTTTATCATTATAAATTCATAGTGATGTAATCAGCACTGATCTGTTGGTGATTATTATACATAATTGTTCTTAGCATAGAGCATTTTGAGTTCTTTTTAACTATTTTGTCTTATGAAAACCATCTACATGTAACTCTATTAAACAATGTGAAAAAGATGACAAGGTCATTCTAACCTGTTAATGAACAATGATTATTTGGTTTCATGTGAAACCACTTTGAACGACTATGGGAACTAGGACACCAAGCACAGCAATAGCAAGCACAGTAGTGTGCACAAACACTACTTTTCTTCATCGGGAAAAGAAACGCTCTGTGCATGTTAAGTTTTGGGTTAACTTGGCATTTGCACCACTTTTGTATTATGTTTTCTAGTTCACCCATTATTTAGAATAGTATAAGCACATACAAAAAGTTAGACCTAACCATTATAAAGCAGATCGAATTGTCCAACATGAACATAATTTTATTTAAGAGGTACATTTAAAAAATATGTACATAGGATGAGAAGCTGGAATAAACTAATAATTTCATTATACTATTTTCATTGCTCTGAAAATAATTTTGGAAAGTTTAGCAAAACAAGTGATGACTATTATCAATGTATAGATGAAAAATTCTTTCTTTTGCTATCCTTCAACCCACTGATTAAACTAATATAGAGACATTGGGCCATATTTGAAGGAGTTAAAACAAAATGATTGGAATAAATACTTTACTTTTTATTAGGGATAACAATATAACTTTTTAATTTCATTTGGTAAATGGCCTTCTCATCCCAAACCATGAATAAGCTTTGGGGACTTTTGTTAATCCAGTAAATGAATAAGATATCAAAAAATAATATGATTGCAGCCAAACATCTAATAAATATTTTCAATTTATAGTCTAAAAAGCACATTAATACTTACATATATGTGTGTATGTCAAATATATGACTAAAATCATAGAAATTTCTTATTAAACTAAAACATAAAAAATATGCAGCTATTGGCTCTTAAAATAGCCTCCATCAAGGTCTATACTCTTTGGAAGACAAAAACTTGTCCAATTCCTACCCCAATAAATGGATAATGGATTTATACCCAAACAAAAGATTAGTGTTGTAATTATCCAGGGATTCTCATTGTGTTCTTTTTAAGTGTTTTTTGAGTTTGGTGTACAAATAATTCTGAAAGAGAAAGATTCGGGCTGTATGGTAAATAGAGTCAGGTTTCCCAATAAAATTATCTTCAGACAGCAATTTCAATATTCAAAATTTGAATAAGAACATTGTCACAATGGGAATGTAGAATGGGGTGATTCCTCAGTTCATTTTCCTCAACTTTTTTACCGTGATACCACTTTCAAATTTCTTTAAATGTCTTCATACTAGGATCCCTTGATTGTCAAGTGTCCCTCAAGAAAATCTGTCAATATCACCTCTTTTAGAATCTCAGAAATACAGTAACCATAACTTTCTGAGTTAACTTCTTAGCATTGAACAACTGGCCCATTTGATTAACAGAGAAGCTGTGACTTTGGCACCATACAGAGATTATATGTTGGGCCATGATCTCCAAGGTCAGGGGTTGGAAACCACCATTCACCCACTGGAAAAAGGTGGGACTTTATACTACTATTAACTGGTACTGTCTCTGAAATTCCCCTGGGCAGTTCTGCCCTGTCCTACAGGGCCAATGTAATATTTAGATAATTTTATGTAAGTTTGTGAAATGTGAAAATGTAGGGGTAGAATTCAACCTGTCAGTCAAGTCAAAGGATGCAGACTTTTTATAAGACGGAACCTCAGAATTGCTCACTCACTCTGCCCCTTTGCCGTTCTGAATGCTAGAATGCCGCACTGACCCTGCAGCACTGCCAGTTTCCACCCACCTTGGATCCATGGGATGCTGCCCCCACAGGTTTGTGATCTTCCTGCATTCTGCAAGATTGCCTTTAACTGAAGAGGGACTAATGAACTGTTATCAGACTTGGACTGGGCTGGGATGCTATCTTGATATTTACTAGTTTCTAGATAATTACTTCATGACATCTTGCTCTTTTTTATACTTCTTGGGATAAAGTTCTTTTTACATTCCTTGATATGAACACTTTGCTTATACATGTGTGTGTTTTTTTTCCAAGTCAACCAGCTTAACACAGTCAGTAAAGGTTTCCTCTGAGTTGAGGAAAGAGCTTTTTCCTAATGAATTATTACATATGAAGGAGAAATTTAAGCCAATCATTCTAGAAGAAACTTTAAATTTTCTATTTTCAATATATAAATTAATGATGAAGTATAGCGCAAAAACATACATGAGAGAAATCTTTATTATAGAGATGTGGCAGATAATTAAAATGCTGGGATATTGGTCCAAATTTTTCAAAAGTTATCATCCCATTTACTGTCATGGAGCTCACTTCAACTTAGAGTGACCCTGTAGGAGAGAGTGGAACTGTTTCTGTGGATTCCCAAGACTGTTACTCGTCAGGAGAGTAGAAATCCCCATGCTTCTCTGTTGGAGTGGTTTATGGTCTTAAACAGCTTATCTTGGGATTAGCCACCCAACACATATCACACTATGCCACCCCAGCCTCCTCATGTTGGGTATAGCTGTCAGTTATCTTTTAAATATCCCATCTCTTCTGTTTCCACTATCACTTGACTACAACACTAAATCGAAACCTGAGTTTGTATTCAGAGAATTGTATTACTTTTTTTAAGGAAGATTTTCAAGGAAATGTGTGTTACCTTGAGGTTCCACAAAATTTTGTTTTAATTTTCAAGGACTTTAATTCATTAATATAAGTGGCATCCTCCTTCTACATATCCTTCTTTGGTCATTTACTTCATTAATTTAAAAATAAAACAATATCAAAAGCATCTGCAGAATGGGTTTAAAGCTCATTTTCATAGATTTAGAAAAATAAAGATGAAAATGGCCAAATTGATTCAATACAATTCCGATATAATCATTCAGTGCAAGTATATTAAATCATGTTCAACAAATCATAGTAAAAACTTAAAAGATGCACTCATTTATTGGATGAGTTGATTCAAAAAGGCAAAGAAAAAGAAGATAAAGTTGGAAAGGTACAGATGAAGCTGAACAATAACAATAAAGTAATTCAGTTCTACTCAATATAAAGATATATGTTGACTAGAACAAATTTGCAATCTCCTGAATTTGACTTTTCTAGGGGTTTTCTTTGTAAAACCCACCAAATAATTGTATTTCCTCACGGACGGATAGGTAGGTCTGGTTAAGAGAAGATGAGAAAAGATGCAGATAGTAGTATGTGATTCACTTATGAGTGAGTGATTGTTAGCATGGTTAAGTGTGATTGTTGAATCTTGGAAATTCAATGAGAAGTTGGTCAATTTGGCCATCTTGTTGGTTCAGAAACAGGAGCAGGAAGGGCTCGTAGTTGAGAGAGGAGAGGAGAGAGAGAGAGAGAGAGAGAGAGAGAGAGAGAGAGAGAGAGAGCTCCTTGTAGTTGAGAGTGATATTTGGATTCAAATATTCCTGCATATGGAACCTTCTTGAATCACTGACAGAAAGATTTGACAATGGAGACAACCCGAGCAGCAGCAGGGCTGAAACACTCAACTAGAGCGGTGGGCTTCCTGGTCCAGGGAACAAGTAAACCAGACTGCCTTGAGCCATATGACTACCTATGGAGTGGAGGGACAGGCATTTACTTAGGGCAGTTAGGTTTGCCGACCCCTGAGGCCAGAGTGAAGAGCCTTCAGGATGAGACTCATTGCAGAGTGAAATGCCCTTTGTGCATTTATCAGCAAAGCTAAAGGAAGTTTTATAACCATGTCAGAGCTGAGCAAACTGCAGAATGCCTGACCAAGAAGCATGCCTCTGAGCATGGCTGAAAAGAGGAGCACCCAAGGTCTTTTCACAATGAGTATGTTTTTGAGTCTTGTCTGAAAATTGAAATGAATCATTGAATCCACATGAAAAGAAGTGGAGGTTATCATTATAAGGAGTTTGAAGGGTGACTGTCTCTTTATGCTGACAGTTATGCTTCTCTTTGCCCCTTATGAAGTTAGAGGTGATCAGATGTCATTTCCACACTCCCACCCAACATCGAAATACTGATGTCAAAATAATATATCCCAAAAACCAAACCCACCTCCGTCGAGGTGATTCTGATGCATAGCACTTCTATGGAGCAGGTAGCACTGCCCCTTTAGTTTTGAGATTCAACTATTTAGGGGAGCAGGATTAGAAAACACTTGGATTGGTTGGGGGTTTTGGACTGCTGACCTTGCAGTGAACAGTCCAATATGTAACTAAGCCACAAGGACTCCCCAAAACACATATTTTGACTCACACTCCCCATAAGAAGGCCAGTGTATACACGAGAATGGATATACAGAATCAATGGGAATGAATAAACATTTTCAACTACTGGTGCTAGGGTCCTGGGTTCCACTTGTCTGCCAGTGTGTTGTGCTGTGTGGGCTATGTGTTTCTGTGATGCTGGAAGCTATGTCACTGGTATTTCAGTTACCAGAAGGGTCACTGGCTAGTGCTTTGCTATTTTGCTATGAGTCAGAACAAACTCAATAGCATCTAACAGCAACTGACAAGGCTGTGGTTATCTATATCAAGAGGAGGGTGGATTAAATCACCCTAATCTGAAAACACTAAAACATCTATTTATAGATGTAATATCCCAGATATGACGATGCACAAATCTCATTCCAGGTATATTAATAAAAAAGAAAAGTGAAAATAGTTCCACTAAAAAAACTGAAGTTTGTGAGGGCTGAGCCCTGGTGGCGTAGTGGTTGTGCGCAGGACTGCGGCCCACTGGAATGCAGGTTCAATTCCAGCAGTGGCTCCACAGGTTGGGCCTCCTACTCCCACCACCAGAGGGTAGTGATGCCCCCCCCAAAAAAAATTGAAGTTTGTGACAAATAGGCAGAGAGGGTAATTTTAATGTTTAACCACATAAATTACAAAGTAAAACATCAACACATTCTATGACATTAAATTTTTAAAAAGTTTGCTACAAAGTAAAATATCAACACATTCTATGACATTAAATTTTTTTAAAAGTTTCCTTATGAGAAGAAATAAGTAGAATACATATTTAGAAAATATATTTTATAACCAATCTATTAAAATGAGCAGTAAATAACACTTTGTTTTAACAAACTGGCATTTGGTGATGCTCACTCTCCTGACACAATTGGTGAAGGCAAAATAGACGCACAAGCAAATATGGTGAAGAAAGCTGATACCACGCAGCAAAGAAAAGACATAGAATGTAGGGTCTTAAAGATTTGAAATTTGAAATGCAGCTATCTAGCTGAAAAGCAACAAGCCCATAATGAAGAAGCACACTAGCCAGTGTAATCATGAGTTGGTGACAGAATCTGGTAACAGGCATCAGAAGACCAAAACAAACAAACAAAAACCCACCTTGTTGAAAACAAGGTTGTCAAAGCAGATTCTCCAAACTGACCTCTTGGCAATGGGGCATCTCCTCACAAAAGTGCCACAAGGGCACAGTATAGCACTGATGAAACAAACAATATTCCTCTGGTTCTGTAAGGCTTCCTAACCCATAAATACCTTGATCCCAGTCCTAACTTTCAGACACCAGAGCATGTGCACACGGAGAGACGAGATAAAAGGTCATGACACATGGAATCCACAAACAGGAATGGAAAGCAGTGATACTGAGAGGGTAGGGGAAAAGGTGGGAAGAGGAGGAGAGAGAAAGGGAAGTGATCTCAATGATTGACACATAACCAAACATGTCCCAGGAGGATGAAAAACAGAAACCACAGAGAAAGGCAGACAGTGCTTGGTGTAAGATACGAAAGCAATAATAATTTATATTTTATCAAGGGATCTTAGGAAGATGGGGGAGCTGATACCAAGAGCTCAATAGAAAATAAATGTTTAGAAATTAATGATGGCAATGACATATGTACAAATATGCATGATACAATTGATGTATGGATTATTATAAGAGCTATAAGAGGGGCTTAGACCTGGAGACATAGTGGTTGAGTGCAGGACTGTGGCCCACTGACTTGGCAGTTCAAATCCAGCAGCAGCAAGGCTGGGTAGCTCCCACGACCACCAGAGTGCAGTGATGCCAAAAAAAAAAAAAAGAGCTGTAAGAGCCCTCAATACAATGATCTTTTGATCATTTTAAAAGATGCTTTCAAATAAAGAGTCACACATGCTCATAAAAATGTTAAAAGTTGGATGGGAGGGAAGTATGGCATCTCAAAATACAAAACAGTAGACACTCTCTTCTACTTGAGAAGATAGATATTTATTTAAATATTTTAGCAAACAGTTCGGCATTATACTATAAAAAAAAACTCAAAATCACTGCCATTCATTGGATTATCACTCACAGGCATCTTACAGGACTGGGTAGAACTTTTTCTGTGTATTCCCTAAGCTGTTGTTCTGTACAAGAGTAGAGAATTTCATCTTTCCCCAACAGAAGGGCTGGTCGTTTCAAACTGCTGCCTTGTGATTAGCAGTCCATTGTGTAACCACTGCTCCAAGACACTTGTTAGGTTGACTCAATGCAAGCTAGTGTAACTTTTGCCCATCACATATTTAAATTTTTTAAAAAATTTAAAGATTAGGTACTTTGTAGCACTTAAATGCCTCACACATAGAGTATTTCTGAGTTCATAATTTAAGATATTTAAAGAAGGAAAATCAGCTCTAATTAATAGAAGAAATATAAAAAGAATCATAGAATTTACAAAGAGGCCAGATGATGTACATTCTAAAAGCAGAAGGAAGCAGAAAACCATTTCACTGATGTGGGCCAATGTTATTAAAACATGTTACAGCTGTGAATTCACTGAAACAGGTGGACATTTTTTGCATGAAATAATTTTTAGCTTCTTTGGTTCTGATCTACTCAAATAGTGCTTTTCATTTTTTGAAGTGCATCAATTTAGGATAAAGAAAAAATCTGAAATAACCCAGTAGTCTTGATTTTGAAGCCATTACTCTAAAGTTATACAAGTTGGAATTTTCTTCCAGTCAACAACAGAACCTCAAAGAGATAAATAAAATATTGATATTATTATATTACAAATATTAAAATTGAATTTTCAAAAGATACAAATGATGGGGAAGAGGAAAAACATGGAATTGCTGACTGCCTTCAGTCACATTCAGAGTAACTGTTCTCTTTTCTAAAGCAAAGTTCTTATCTTACGCTTTCCTTTATTATATTTGTTTATCTTCAATAATTGAACATCAGAATGGTGGGTTATAGTTTAAATTTTTCTTTCTCTGATTCTTGACATTCAATTTCTTGCAGCAATTTCTTTTACCAGCCAAATAGGTTTCAAAGTTTTGTTTTAAATTCCATCATTAACTAGGATTTGCCTGCACTGTAGCCTTTGCTGATGGATTTGTCTTCTTGCTTCTGATTTTGTCCTCATAAAACTCTTGGGATATGTTTCCTCCAAATTTATCTTGCTAGTGAATAAATAATTTTTGCCTACAATTAAAATGTGATATGGCTCCTCATGAGCCATTGAGCAAAGCACAAGTTCACTATCACACTTAATTTTCTTTTATTTGGAACTTGATTGTACGTTTAACCTTGTCTCAAGTTATTTCTCTGCCTTGAAATTCACACTTCAGCAATTTCATCATCTTTTGGCTCCTTCCTTAATTGCCTTCACCGACAGTCTTCAAAATGTTCTCACATGCCCCTGCTCAGATGCTTGACTTGCTTAACCCATCTAGCCATACCTGCCCAGGCCCCATTCTCAGGACATAACACCATTGTTCCCTTTTGGCTAATTTTACAAATGCTTCAATGACAAGTATGAATCATCATTTGTTGTTTTAAAGCATTTATAACATTTCCCCCTTGATATTTTTCAGTATCTATCTGCCCTTCTCCCATTAATTAAGGCAATTACCTATCTATCATTCCTTACCTCAAGAAAGAGTTATTAGAATGGAGAAAAAACTCATGATTTCTAACACTCAGGCCCAGAACCTGGAGAGTCTCACCAAGAACCTCAATTACATCGAGTCAATTTAGACTTATAGGGACATGAGAGGATAGACTAGACCTGTCCTGGTGGGTTCCCAAGATTGTCATTCTTTATGGGAGTAGACAGCTACAACTTTCTGCTTCAGAGCAGATGGCGGTTTCAAATTGCTAACCTTGTGGTTAGCAGCACAACACATAATTCACTAAACCACCAGCGCTCCTTAGAGATATTTCAGGAGACAGAGTCTAGTTCCACGAACCAGGAGAAAATGTTCCTCAGAAAGTAACAATGATAGTGTTGGTGTTTGCTTGTGCTCAAGTGATGTCAATCCGGTAAAAGCTAGAAAAGCATTGCCTGTTGCTGCACCATCCCCATGGTAACACCCATTGGGGTCCATGGTATTTTCACTCACTGCTTTTAGCAGATAGATTTCCAGGTTCTTAATCCACCTAGCCAACTAGTTCTATTTGAATCATATCAAATATGAATTTGTTGTTAAAGGCTGTCACATTGGTTCTGATCACAGCTACCCCATGTACCACATACCAAAATACAGTCTTGCTTTGTCTTATCCCCAGAATTGTACTTATGTTTGAGACCATTGTTTCAGCCATGGTGTCAGTCCAACTTGTCAAGGACTTTCCTCTTTTTCATTGCCCTTCTACTTTGTCAAACATGATGCCTTCACTGAGTGACTGGTCTCTCCTGATAATATGTCAAAATATGTGAGACAGCATCTCTCAATCCTTGTCTCTAAGGAAGTCTCTGCCCATTCTTCTTCCAAAACAGATATGTTTGTCCATTCGGCAGTTTCTGGTATTTTCAATATTGTTTACCTGCACCACAATTCAAACACATTATTTTTTTCTTAAACTTTCCTTATTTATGTACAACTTTCACATGCATATGAGGTGATTGCAAACACAATGATCTGAGTCCTCAAAATTATATTCCTTTCAACATTTTAAATAGGTCTCAAATGGAAAATTTTCCCCATCTCATGCAACATTCATGAAACATTCAACTGTTTGACTGCAGCTTCCACAACCATTGTGCAAGAAAAGACAAAATCCTTGTCAACTTCAACTTTTTATCCATTTATTTTTATGTTCCCTATTAACGCAGTTGTGAGGACTAAGATCTTCCTTATGTTGAATTTTAATCTACATTGAAGGCTTCTGTCAGAAAATGCTTTAAATCCTTCTCACTTTCTATAAGCAAGATAGTGTCATATATATTACATTTTAAAAGTTGTTAATAAGCCTTTCTTCAATCCTGATTCTGCATTGTTCTCCATATAACCCAGTTTCTCTGATTATTGATGGTCACTGATAAGGTGTTTTTGTTGGAGTTAAACTCAAGCCTCACAGGTGAGGAAACACTTATGAAGAACTTGAATTGTATTACAACCCCAATGGGAAAGGATATATAAACAAAGAACACAGTAGGAAGAATATATAAAAGAATATCTACATCATCTGAGCCACATAAACACAAATGGGACTGATGTCTCTCATGCCAGATAGAGTAAAGATGATGTTATGAAACCAATAGGGAAACATTGAGAAAGTGTAGGAGAACATTTACAACCCACTTATCAATGTCCAGAGGGGAGAGTGCATATCTTAGTAAATACCAGTAAGGAGTGAAACAAACTGAGTTCCAGATGTCTCCCTCACTGGAGGGGTTTGGACTCAAAAAAGCTTAGAAAGCCTTTGAATTGTTGTAAATACTAACTTGACATATAAAATAGAGATGTGAAAAATTAAAACTGTATTTCCTACACACTAGCATTTGTGGATTGAAATGTGCACCTGCTGACAATCAAATGTGGAGTGAACAGATAATAGCGCTGATGGCACTGATGCTTGTGTTGACGTCGCATGACCTCAAGTACTGGTTGCTATCATGACTTGCTATCATGCCCATGTCATGCCAGTTTCGTGTGTGTCAGAGCAGGTTTTCAATGACTAACTTTTCAAAGTTTAAGTCATCAGGATTTTCCTCAGAAATACTTCTGGGTACACTCTGACTTCCAATATTTTACTTAGCAGTCTAGTGTGCTAATCATTTATAGCATTAAGAGACTCCAAAAATCTCAAGCCCCTTCATCCTGCAATGCCCTATAAGAGT